>CAKJTW010000303.1:0-130951 GCA_917880005.1 Nanger dama | reverse complement strand
GATTACGGGTTATGGTTAGGGGTTAGGGGGTTAAGTTTAGGGTTTGGGTTAGGTTTTAGGATTAGCGTTGGGGTTAGGATTAGTGTTAGTTTTAGGGTTAGGGTTAACATCAGGGTCAGGGGTCAGGGTTTGGGGTTAGGTTTAGGGTTAGGGTTGGGGTTAGGGTTAAGATTGGGGTTGGGGTGAGGGGTTAGGTTTGGGGTTGGGGTGAGGTTAGGTTTGGGGTTGGGTTGGGTTTAGGGTTAGGATTGGTGTTGGGGTTAGGGTTGAGATTGGGGTTGGGTTTAGGGTTGGGATTGGTGTTGGGGTTAGGGTTGAGATTGTGGTTGGGGTTAGGGTTACGGTTGGGGCTAGGGTTAGGGTTACGGTTGGTGTTAGGGTTAGGGTTAAGCTTAGGTTTAGTGGTTATTGTTAGGGTTACAGTTTAGGCTTAGGGGTAAGGGTTAGGGTTAGGTTTAGGGTTAGGGTTTGGTTTAGTGTTAGGGTTAGGGTTAGGTTTTGGTTAGGGTAGTTTTAGGGGTTAAGGTTAGGGTTAGGGTTTAAAGTTAGGGTTAGTGTTAGGGTTAGGGTTTAGGATTAGGGTTAGGGTTAGGGTTAGGGTTTGGGGTTAGCATTACGGTTAGCGTTAGTGTTAGGGTAGGGTTAGGTTCAGGGTCAGAGTCAGGGTTTTGGGTTAGGGGTTAGGTTTAGGGTTGGCGTTACGGTTGGGGTTGGGGTTAGGGTTAGGGGTTGGTGTTAGCGTTAGGGTTAGGGTTGGGTTTAGGTATTGGGGTTAGAGTTGGGCCTATGGCTAGGGTTAGGGGTAGGTTTAGGGTACGGTTGGCGTTGGGGTTAGGTTTAGAGTTAGGGTTAGCGTTACTATTTTACTGTTATAGGGGGTTAGGTTTAGGGTTATGATTAGAATAGTGTTGGGCTATGGTTAGGGATAGGTTTAGGGGTTGTGGTTAGTGTTAGTGTTAGGGTTAGTGCTAGGGCTATGTTAGGGGTTAAGGTAAGGGTTAGTGTTTAGTGTTAGGGTTAGGGTTAGGGTTATGGTTTAGGGTTTAGTGATAGGGTTATGGTTATGGGTGGGGGTAGCTGTGCAGGTAGGTTTAGGAGTTGTGGTTAAGGTTAGGGACAAGGTTACGGTAGGGATAGGGGTAGGGGTAGAGTAGGGTTAGGGTTAGGTTTAGATGAGTTAGGGTTAGGATGAGGGTTAGGGTTAGGTTGGGGGTTAGTGTTAGGTTTAGGGTTAGGGTTAAGGTTAGGGGTTGGGTTAGTGTTGGGGTTAGGTTGGGGTTAGAGTTGGGGTTAGGGGTTAGGGGTTGGGGTTAGGGTTAGGTTTGGGGTTAGGATTTGGGTTATGTGGGGTTAGGGTTATGGTTAGGGGTTAGTGTTAGGGTTTGGTGTTTGGGGTTTTAGTTAGGGTTAGGGTTAGTATTAGGGGTTTTGTTGGGGGTTATGGTTAGTGTTGGGATTGGGTTTAGGGTTTGGGTTAGGTTTAGGTTTAGCATTAGGGTTAAGGCTAGTGTTAGTTTTAGAGTTAGTGTTAGGGTCAGGGTCGGGGTCAGGGTGTAGGGTTAGGGTTAGGGTTAGGGTTGGGGGTTGGGGTTAGGGTTGGGGTTGGGGTTAGGGTTAGGGTTCGGGTTGGAGTTGGGGTTAGGGTTGTGATTGGTGTTGGGGTTAGGGTTGAGATTGTGGTTGGGGTTAGGTTTTGGGTTGGGGTTAGTGTTAGGGATGGGGAAAGAGTTTGAGGCTTAGGATATGTGTTAGGGTTAAAGTTAGGGTTAGGGTTAGAGTTAGGCCTAGGGCTAGGTTTAGGTTAGGTTTAGGGTAAGCTTGGCTTGGGGGTTAGGTATAGGGTTAAGGTTAGCGTTACTATTAGGTTTATTGTTATAGAGGGTTGGGTTAAGTGTTATGGTTAGAATAGGTTTAGGACTAGTGTTGGGAGTAGGTTTAGGGGTTGTGGTTGGTGTTGGTGTAAGGATTAGTGTTAGGGTTGGGTTAGGGTAGGTAGGGGTTAGTGTTTAGGGTTATGGTTAGGGTTGGCTGTAAGGGTTAGTGTTAGGATTAGGGGTTATTGTTAGGGTTAGGGTTAGGGGTAAGTGTTAGGGTTAGGGTTAGGTTTAGGGATCGGGGTGAGGGTTGGTGTTAGGGTTAGTGTTCAGGATTAGGGTTAGGGTTAGGGTTAGGGTTAGGGTTTAGGGTAATCGTTACGGTTGGGTTTAGTGTTGGGGGTTAGGTTTAGGGGTCAGGTTCAGGGTCAGGGTTTAGGGATAGGGTTAGGGTTAGGGGTTAGCATTAGCTTTAGGGTTAGCATTAAGGTTAGGGTTAGGGTTGGGTTTAGGGATTAGGATTAGGGTTGGGGTTTAGGGTTAGGGTTGGGGTTAGGGTTAGTGGTTTGGATTAGGTTTAGGGGTAGGGTTGGTATATGTGTTACGGTTGGGTTTGGGGGTAAGGGTAAAGTTTAGGGTACGGTTGGGGTTAGGGTTAGGGGTAAGGGTTAGGGTTAGTGTTAGTGTTTAGGGTTAGGGTTAGGGTTAGGGGTTAAGAGTTAGGGGTTAGGGTTAGGAGTTAGGGGGTAAGGTTTAGGGTTAGGGTTAGGTGTCAGGGTTAGGGGTTAGTGTTAGGGTTAGTGTTTGGGATTAGGATTAGGGTTAGGTTTGGGGTTTAGGGTAAACATTACAGTTAGGTTTAATGTTAGGGTTAGGGGTTAGGTTTAGGGTCAGGTTCAGGGTCAGGGTTTAGGGTTAGGGTTGACGTTAGGGTTAGCGTTAGCATTAGGGTTAGTGTTGGGTTTGGGGTTAGGGTTTGGTTTATGGTTGGGGTTAGGTTTATGTTAAGGGTTAGGATTAGGGTTAGGGGTTTTGGTTAGGATTATGCAAGGGTTAGCGGTTAGGGTTAGAGTTAGGGTTAGTGTTAGGGTTTTAGGGTCAGGGTGAGGTTAGTGTTAGGGTTAGGGTTTGGGATTAGGGTTAGGGTTGGGTTTAGGGATTAGGGTAAACTTTACGGTTGGGTTTAGTTTTGGGGTTAGGGTTAGGATTAGGTTCAGGGGTCAGGGTCAGGTTTAGGGTTGGGGTTAGCGTTAGGATTAGCGTTATCATTAGGGTAAGGGTTGGGTTTAGGTTTAGGGGTTAGGGTCAGTGTTAGGGTTAGGGTTAGTGTTAGGGGTTAGGGACAGGGTTAGGGTTAGGGTTAGGGTTGGTGTTGGGTTTAGGGTTGGGGTTGGGGTTAGGATTTGGATTGGGGTTGGTGTAAGGGTTGGGATTGTCGTTGGGGTTAGGGTTGCGTTTTCGTTTAGGGTTGGGTTTGGGGTTAGGGTTAGGGTTGTGGTTGATGTTATGGTTTGGGTTGGGGTTAGGTTTAGGGGTTAGGGTAAGTGTTAGGGTTAGTTTAGAGTTAGGGTTAGGATTAGGGTTAGGGTTAGGGTTGGGGTTAGGGTTAGGTTTGGGGTTGGTGTTGGGGTTAGGGTTAGGGTTAGGGGTTAGGTTTAGGGGTTAGGATAAGTGTTAGGGTTAGTTTAGGGTTAGGGTTAGGATTAGGGTTAGGTTTAGGGTTGGGGTTAGGGGTTAGGGTTGGGGTTGGTGTTAGGGGTTAGGGTTAGGGTTAGGGGTTAGGTTTAGGGTTCGGGGTAGGGTTTAGGGTTAGCATTAAGGTTAGGGTTAGGGTTAGGATAAGGTCAGGGTCAGGGTTTACTGTTAGGGTTAGCCTTAGGGTTAGCGTTAGCATTAGGGTTAGCATTAGGATTAGCGTTAGGTTAAGGGGTTAGGCTTAGGGTTAGGTGTTAGTGTTAGGGTTAGGGTTAGGGTTGGGTTTAGGGTTGGGTTTAGGGCTTAGGGTTATGGTTAGGGTTAGGGTTTAGGGTTAGGGGTTAGGGTTAGGGGTTAGGGTTAGGTTTTAGGGTTAGTGTTACGGTTATGGTTAGTGTTAGGGTTAGGGTTAGCGTTAGGGTCAGTATCAGGGTCAGGGTTTAGGGTTAGGGTTAGCGTTAGGGTTAGGGTTAGGGTTAGGTTAGGGTTAGGGTTAAGGATGGGGTTAGGGTTAGGGTTGGGGTTAGGGGTTAGGGGTTGAGTTAGGTGTTAGCGTTTGGATTAGTGTTAGGGTTAGGGTTAGGGCTACGGATAGGGGTAGGGCTAGGGTTAGGTTTTAGTGTTAGGGTTAATATTAGGGTTAGGGTTAGGTTAGGTGTTGGGGTTGGGGCTAGTGTTACGCTTAGGGTTTGTGTTAAGGTTAGGGTTAGGGTTAAGGTTTAGGGTTAGGATTAGTTTTAGGTACAGGGTTAAGTTTAGGGTAAGTGCTAGGGCTAGGGTTAGGGTTAGGTTTAGGGTTATGTTTGGGTTAGGGTTAGGGTGAGGGTTAGGATTAGGGTTAGATTTTGTGTTATCGGTTAGGGGTTAGAGTTAGTATTAGGGTTAGGGGGTAGTGGTATGGGGATGGGTTGGGGTCAGGGTTAAGTTTAGTGCTATCATTGGATTAGGTTTGTTGTTAGGGTTAGATTTAGGGTGAGTGTTAGGGGTTAGGGCTAGAGATAGGGTTTATGCTAGGGCTCTTGCTTGGGCTATTGAATGGGCTTAGACTAGGGTTAGGGTTTGCTTTAGACTTTTGGGTTAGGGGTATGGTTTAAGTTTATGGTTAGTGTTAGGGGTTAGGGTTAGGGTTAGGGCTAGGGTTAGAGTTACCGGTTATGGGTAGGGATACAGGTAGGGAAATGGGTTGGAGTTAGGGTTAGGGTTTGGTTACGGTTATGGTTAGGGTTAGGGTTTATGGTTTAGGGTTAGAGTAAGGGTTGGTTTAGGGTTAGGGATGGAGTTAGGGTTAGGGTTCAGAGTTAAGGTTATGGTTAGATTTAGGGTTAGGGATTAAGGATAGGGGTAGTGGTATAGGTTGGGGTCAGGTTTAGGATTAACGTTGTGTAGGGTTAGGTTTAGGGCTAGGATTAGGTTCAGAAATAATGCCTGAGCTGGGGCTATGGGTAGGTTTAGGGTTATGATTTAGGGTTAGTGTTGGGTTTGGGGTTAGTGTTAGGTTTAGGGTTTAATGTTAGGGTTAGGGTTAGGGTTAGGGATAGAGTTAGGGTTGGGTTAGGGTTAGGGTTTAGGGTTAGGTTTAGGGTTTAGGGTCCAGGGTCAGGGTAGGGTTTAGTGGTTACTGTTAGGGTTAGTGTTAGGATTAGGGGTTAGGGTTAAGGTTAGGGGGGAGGTTTAGGGCTTGTCATTAGGGTTAGGGTTAGGGTTAGCGTTGGTGTTGTTTTAGGGTTAGGTTTAAAGGTTAGGGTTAGGGTTAGAGTTTAGGGTTTTGGTATAGGGTTAGGGTTGGGTTAGGGTTAGAGTTATCGCTTACGTTTAGGGTTAGTGTTAGAGTTCAGGGTTTAGGTTTAAGATTAGGGTTAAAGTTACGGTTAGGTTTAGGGTTGGGTTAGCGTTATGTTTTTCGGTTAGGGCTAGGGATAGGGATATGGTTGGGGCTGGGGCTAGGGCTTGTTTTGGGCTAGGGTTACGGTTATGGTTAGGGATAGAATTAGGGTAAGGGTTACAGTTGGATTAGGTTTAGGGTTAGTGTTTAGGTTTAGGGATATGGTTAGTGTTAGGATTTGGGTTTAGGTTTAGGGTTAGGGTTAGGGTTAGGGTTAGAGGTAAGGTTAGGGGTTGTGGTTAGTGTTAGGTTTAGGGATAGGATTAGGTTTGTGTTAGTGTTAGGGATAGGGTTAGGTGTTAGGGATAGGGTTAGGGTTAGGGTTAGGAGTTAGGGATAGTGTTACGGTTAGTGTTAGGGTTGGGGTTGGGGTTAGGGTTGGGGTTGGGGTTGGTGATAGATTTGGGTTTGTAGTTAGGGTTAGGGTTGGGGTTAGGGTTAGGGTTAGGTTTAGGGTTGGATTTAGGTTTAGGGATGGAGTTGGGGTTAGGTTTAGTTTTGGGGTTATGGTTGGGGCTGGGGTTAGGGTTAGGGTTAGGGTAAGGGGTTAGGGTTAGGGTTAGGGTTTAGGGTTGGGGTTAGGGTTATGGTTGGTGTAGGGGTTACTGTTAGGGTTAGGGGTTAGGGTTAGGGTTGGCGTTAGGGTTGGTGTTAGGTTTAGGGTTAGGGTTAAGGTTAGTGTTACTCTTAGGTTTTGAGTTAGAAGAGTTTTAGGGTTAGGTTTAGGGTTAGGGTTAGGTGTTAGTGTTAGGTTTAGAGTTAGGGTTGGGGTTGGGGTTAGGTTTGGGGTTGGGGTTAGGGTTGGGATTGTGGTTGGGGTTATGGTTTGAGTTGGGGTTAGGATTAGGTTTGGGGTTAGGTTAGTGTTTGGGTTGGGGTTGGGGTTAGGGTTAGGGTTGGTGTTAGTGTTAGGGTTAGGGTTAGTGTTTGGTTTAGGGTTGGGGTTAGGGTTTGCTTTAGGGTCAGGATTAGGGTTAAGGTAAGGTTTAGGGTTGAGGGGTTTGGTTTATGGTTAGGAGTTAGTATTAGGGTTAAGGGTTTTGATTAGAGTTAGGAATAGGATTAGTGGTTAGGGATAGGGTTAGGGTTAGGGTATAGGGTCAGGTTTAGGGTTAGTGTTAGTGTTAGGGTTTAGGAATGAGTTAGTGTTAGGGCTACAGTTTAGGTTAAACGTTACGGTTGGGTTTACTGTTAGGTTTAGGGTTAGGTTTAGGGTCAGGGGTCAGGGTCAGGGGTTTAGGGTTAGGGTTAGGGTTAGCATTGGGGTTAGGGTTAGGGTTAGGGTTAGGTTTGGGGGTTTAGTGTTAGTGTTAGGGTTAGGGTAAGGTGTTAGGGTTAGGATTAAGGGTTAGGGATAGTGTTACTGTTAGTGTTAGGGTTGGGTTAGGGTAAGGGTTAGGGTTAGGGTTAGGGTTAGGGTTAGGGTTAGGGTTAGGGGCTTGGTGTTAGGTTTGGGTTGGTGGTTAGGTTTAGGGTTGGGGTTAGGGTTAGGGTAGGGTTGAGTTTAGGGTTAGGGATGGGATGGGGTTAAGTTTGGGGTAGGGGTTAGGTTTAGGGTTAGGGGTTATGTTTGGGGTTAGGGTTGGGGTTTAGATTTGGGGTTAGTGTTACTGGTTAGGATTAGGATTAGGCTTAGGGTCGGTGGAGGGGTTAGGGTTAGGTTTAGGGGTTAGGGTTAGGTTTGGGGTTAGGTTTGGGGTTAGTGTTAGGGTTAGGATTAGAGTTAGGGTTAGTGTTACTCAGTTTTAGGGTTAGAAGAGATTTAGTGTTAGGGTTAGGATTAGGGTTAGTGTTGGGGTTGGGGTTAGGGTTGGAGATTACATTGAGGTTTCGGGATGGGGTTAGGGTTAGGGTAGTGTTGGGGTTAGGGTTAGGTTTGGGGTTGCGGTTAGTGTTAGGGTTGGGGTTTGGGTGGGGGTTAGGGTTTGGTTTAGGTTTGAGGTTAGGATTAGGGTTAGGTTTAGGGTTAGGGTTTGGTTTGGGGTTAGGGATAAGGTTAGGGTTTGGGGTTTTGGTTAGGAAGGGTTTAGGGGTAAGGGTTAGGTTTAGAATTGGGGCTTAGGGTTAGGTTTAGGATTAGGGTTAGGGTTAGGGTTTAGGATTTCTGTTCGGGTTAGGGTTGGTGTTAGGTTTAGGGTTAGGGTTAGGGTTAGGTTTAGGATTACGGTTGGGTTGGGGTTAGGGTTAGGGTTAGTGTTAGGGTTTAGTGTTGGCCTTACAGTTAGGGTTAGTGTTAGGGTTAGGGTTAGGTTTAGGGTTGGGGTTAGGGTTATGGTTAGGGTTAGGATTCAAGGTTATTGTAGGTTTAGAGTTATGGTTAGGGTTAGTGTTAGGTTTTAGGGTTTAGGGTTAGGGTTACTGTTAGGATTAGGGTTGCGGTTAGGTGTTTTGGTTGAGGCTTATTGTTGGGGGTTAAGGGTTAGGTTTAAGGGTTAGGGTTAAGGTTAGGGTTAAGGGGTTAGCATTAGGGTTGGGGTTATGGTTAGGGTTTAGCATTAGCTTTAAGGTTAGTATTAGTATTAGGATTAGGGTTAGGGTTAGGGATAGGTCAGGATCAGGGTCAGGGTTTAGGGTTAGGGTTAGCATTAAGGTTAGCGTTAGCGTTAGGGTTAGGTTTAGGCTAGGGTTAGGGTTAGGGTTAGGGTTAGGGATGGAGTTGGGTTTAAGGTTGAATTTGGGGTTTGGGTTGGGATTGTGGTTGGGTTTAGTGTTGGGATTGTGGTTCTGGTTAGAGTTGGGGTTAGGTTTAGGGTTAGGGTTAGGTTTGGGGTTAGGGTTAGCGTTGGGGTTAGGGTTGGGGTTGGGGTTGGGGTTAGGGTTAGGGTTGGTGTTGGAGTTAGGGTTATGGTTGGTGTTAGTGTTAGGGTTATGTTAGGGTTTGGTTTAGGGTTAGGGTTAGGTTTTGGTTTAGGGTTAGGGTTAGGATTATATTTAGGGTTAGATTTTTGTTTTATGGTTAGGGTTAGGATTAGGGTTAGGTATTTTGGTTAAAGTTAGGGATAGGGTTAGCTGTTAGGGTTAGGGTTAGTGTTAGGGTTAGGGTTTAGGGTCAGGATTAGGGTTGGTGTTAGGGTCAGGGTTTAGGAGTTAGGGTTAGGATTAGGGTTAGGGTTTGGGGTAAACGTTACCGTTGGGTTTAGTGTTAGGTTAGGGTTAGTTTTAGGGTCAGAGTCAGGGTCAAGGTTTAGGGTTGGGGTTAGCGTTAGGGGTTAGCATTAGCATTAGGGTTAGCGTTAGGATTAGAGTTAGGTTAGGGGTTAGGTTTACGGTTAGCATTAGGGTTGGTGTTAGGTTTAGGGTTAGGGTTAAGATTAGCGTTACTCTTAGGTTTTGGGTTAGAAGAGTTTTAGGGTTAGGTTTAGGGTTAGGGTTAGGTGTTAGTGTTAGGTTTAAGGTTAGGGTTGGGTTGGGGTTAGGGTTACAGTTAGGTTTAGGATTAGGGTTGGGTTAGGGTTAGGTGTAAGTGTAGGGGTAGGGTTAGGGTTAGTGTTATGGTTAGGGGTTAGGGTTAGTATTAGGGTCAGGGGTAGTGGTATGGTGATGCGTTGGGGTCTAGTTTAAGGTTAGTGCTATGGTTGGGTTAGGTTCATTTTAGGGTTAGATTTAGGGTTAGTGTTAGGATTAGGGCTAAAGATAGGTTTAGGGCTAGGGCTATTGCTAGGGCTATGGCTACGTCTTAGACTAGGTTTAGGGTTAGGGTTAGACTTTTGGGTTAGGGGTATGGTTTAGGTTTATGGTTAATGTTATGGGTTAGGGTTAGGGTTAGGGTTATCGGTTAGGGGTAGGGGTACGGGTAGGGAATGGGTTGAAGTTAGTGTTAGGGTTAGGGTTTGGTTACAGTTAGTGTTAGTGTTAGGGTTTATGGTTTAGGGTTAGAGTTAGGGTTGGGTTTAGAGTTAGGGATGGAGCTGGGTAGGATTCAGTGTTAAGGTTAGGGTTAGATTTAGGGTTAGGGATTAGGGATAGGGGTAGAGGTGTGGTTTGGGGTGAGGTTTAGGGTTAGCGTTGTGCTGAGGGTTAGGGTCAGGGCTAGGATTAGGTTCAGAAATAGTGCCAGAGCTAGGGCTACGTGTAAGTGTGGGGTTAGGGTTTAGGGTTAGTGTTAGGTTTAGGGTTTAATGTTAGGGTTAGTGTTAGGGATAGAGTTAGGGTTGGGTTAGGGTTTGGTTTAGGTTTAGGGTTAGGTTTAGGGTCTAGGGTTAGGGTCAGGGTAAGGTTTAGTGGTTAGTGTTAGGGTTAGTGTTAGGATTAGCGGTTAGGGTTAAGGTTAGGGGTAGGTTTAGGGGTTGTCGTTAGGGTTAGGGTTAGGGTTAGTGTTGGTGTTGTTTTAGGGTTAGGTTTAATGGTTAGGGTTAGGGTTATTGTTAGGGTTTGGGTTGGGTTTAAGTTTAGGGTTAGGGTTAGCGTTACTCTTAGGGTTTGGGTTAGAAGAGTTTTAGGGTTAGGTTTAGGGTTAGGGTTAGGTGTTGAGTGTTAGGTTTAGGGTTAGGGTTAGGGTTGCGATTTGGTTTGGGGTTGGGGTAGGGGTTGGTATTGGGGTTGGGGTTAGGGTTGGGATTTTGGTTGGGGTTAGGGTTTGGGTTGGGGTTAGGATTAGTTTTGGGGTTAGGTTAGGGTTAGATTTAGGGTTGGGGTTGGAGTTAGGGTTAGGTTTGGGTTTGGGTTAGGGTTAGGGTTGGTGTTAGTGTTAGGGTTTAGGTTAGTGTTTGGTTTAGGGTGAGGTTTAGGTTTAGGGTGAGGTTTATGGTTAGGGTTTGGTTTATGGTTAGGGTTAGTATTGGGGTTAGGGATTTTGGTTAGAATAGGAATAGGGTTAGCGGTTAGGGTTAGGGTTAGGTTTAGGATATAGGGTCAGGTTTAGGGTTAGTGTTATGGTTAGGGTTTACGATTAGGGTTAGTGTTAGGGTTATGGTTTAGGGTAAAAGTTACGGATAAGTTTAGTGTTAGGGTTAGAGTTAGGTTTAGGTCAGGATCAGGGTCAGGATTTAGGGTTAGGGTTAGCGTTAGGGCTAGCGTTAGCGTTACAGTTTAGCATTAGGGTTGGGGCTAGGCTTAGGTTTGGGGTTTAGGGTTAATGTTACGGTTGGGGTTAGGTTTTGAGGTTAGGGTTGGGGTTAGGGTTTAGGGATAGTGTTACGGTTAGTTTTCGGGTTGGGGTTGGGGTTAGGGTTGGGGTTGTGATAAGGGTTGTGATTGGGGTTGGTGTTAGGGTTGGGTTTGTGGCTAGATTTAGGGTTGGGGTTAGGGTTAGGGTTGGGTTTGGGTTTAGGGTTAGGGATGGGGTTGGGGTTAGGTTTAGGGTTGGGGGTTAGGTTTAGGGTTAGGCGTTAGGGTTAGGGTTAGGTTTAGGAGTTAGGGTTAGGGTTAGGGTTAGGGGTTAGGGTTAAGGTTAGGTTTGGGGTTTAGGGTTAGGGTTAGTGTTACTGGTTAGGATTAGGGTTAGCCTTAGGGTTGGGGTAGGGGTTAGAGTTAGGGTTAGGGGTTAGTGATAGGTTTAGGTTTAGGGTTGGGGTTCGGGTTTGGGTTAGGGTTTGTGTTACTCTCAGGTTTAGGATTAGAGGTAGGTTTAGTCTTAGGGTTAGGGTTAGGGGTTAGGGTTAGGGTTAGATTTAGGGTTGGGGTGGGGTTAGGGTTGGGGTTGCGGTTAGAGATGGGATTGGGGTTGGGGTTAGTGTTGGGATTGCGGTTGGGGTTAGGGTTGGGGTTGCGGTTAGAGTTCGGGTTGTGGTTAGGGTTAGGGTAGTGTTGGGGTTAGGGTTAGGTTTGGGGTTGGGGTTAGTGTTAGGGTTTGGGTTTCGGTTAGGGTTAAGGTTGGTGTTAGGGTTAGGGTTAGGGTTTGGTTTAGGGTTAGGTTTAGGTTAGGATTAGGGTTAGGTTTTGAGTTAAGGTTTGGTTTAGGGTTAGGGATAGGGTTAGGGTTAGGGGTTTTGGTTATGGTTAGGTTTAGGGGTTAGGGTTAGGGTTAGGGTTAGGGCTTAGGGTTAGGTTTGGGATTGGGGTTAGGGTTAGGGTTTAGGATTCGGGTTAGGGTTAGGGTTAGTGTTAGGGTTTAGGGGTTAGCCTTATGGTTGGGTTTTAGTGTTGGGGTTAGGGTTGGGGTTTAGGATTAGGTTTAGAGTTAGTGTTAGTGTTAGGCTTACGGTAAGTGGTTTTGGTTAGAGTTGGGTTTAGGGGTTAGGGTTAGGATTAGGGCTTAGGGTTAGGGTTAGGGTTTGGGTTAGGGTTTAGGATTAGGGATAGGGTTAGGGTCAGTGTTAGGGTTAGGGTCAGTGTCAGGGTCTCGGTCAGGCTTTAGGGTTAGGGTTGGCGTTAGGGTTAGGGTTTAGGGTTAGGGTTGGTGTTAGGGTCAGTGTTAGGGTTAGGGTCAGTGTCAGGGTCAGGGTCAGCGGGTCTGGGTAGCGTTTAGGGTTAGGTTGAGCGTTAGGATTAGCATTACGGTTAGAGTTAGGGTTAGGGTTAGCGTTAGGGGTTAGGGTTAGGGTTAGGGGTTAGGGTTAGTGTTAGGGTTAGGTTAGGTTTAGGGTTGGGGATAGGTTTAGGGTTGGGGTTAGGGTTATGATTGGGGTTAGGATTCAGGGTTATTATAGGGTTAGAGTTATGGTTAGGGTTAGTGTTAGGTTTTAGGGTTTAGGGTTAGGGTTACGGTTAGGATTAGGGGTTAGGGATAGGTGTTTTGGTTAGGGTTAGGTTTAGGGTTAGGGGTTACGGTTGGGGGTTAGGGTTAGGGTTAGGGTTAGGGGTTAGGATTAGGGTTAGGGTTAGGGTTAGGGTTAGCGTTAGCCTTAGGGTTAGTGTGAGTGTTAGGATTTGGGGTAGGGTAGGGGTAGGGTCAGGATCAGGGTCAGCGTTTGGGGTTAGGGTTAGGGTTAGGAGTTAGTGTTAGTATTGGGGTTAGGGTTAGGGGTTAAGGATAGGGTTAGGGTTGGGGTTGGGATTAGGGTTTGGATTATGGTTGGGTTTAGGGTAGGGATTGTGGTTTGGTTAGATTTGGCATTAGGGTTAGGGTTTGAGTTATTTTGGGGGTTAGGGTTAGGGTTGGGGTTGGGGTTAGGGTTAGGGTTGCGTTTGGGGTTAGGGTTAGGTTTAGGGTTTGGTTTAGGATTAGGGATAGGTTTAGGTTTTGGTTTAGGGTTAGGGTTAGAGTTAGGGTTATGTTTAGGGTTAGGTTTTGTATTATGGTTAGGGTTAGGATTAGGGTTAGGTATTTTGGTTAAGGTTAGGGATAGGGTTAGCGGTTAGGGTTACGGTTAGTGTTAGGGTTAGGGTTTAGGATTAGGGTTAGGGTTAGGGTTAGTGTTAGGGTTTAGGGTTAACCTTACGGTTAGGTTTAGTGTTAGGGTTAGGGTTGGGGTTAGGGTTAGGTTTAGAGTTAGGGTTAGTGTTAGGGTTAGGGTAAGTGGTTTTGGTTAGGGTTAGGTTTAAGGGTTAGGGTTAGGGTTAGTGTTAGCATTGGGGTTAGGGTTAACATTAGGGGTAGGTTTAGGGGTTGTCGTTGGGGTTAGTGTTAGTGTTAGGGGTTAGGGTCAGGGTCAGGGTTAGGGGTTGGGGTTGGGGTTAGGGGTTAGGGTTAGTGTTGGGGTTAGGTTTAGTGGTTAGGATTAGGCTTAGGGTTGGGGGTTGGGGTTAGGGTTAGGGTTGGGGTTGGGGTTAGGTTTCTGGTTAGTTTAGGGGTTGGTTTTAGTGTTAGTGTTATGGTTAGGGTTAGGCATTATGGTTAGTGTTAGGGTTCCTTTAGGGTTAGGTTTGGGGTTAGGGTTAGGGTTGGGGTTAGGTTGGGGTTAGGGTTAAGGTTAGGTTTAGGTTATAGGGGTTATTGTAGGGTTAGGATTATGGTTAGAGTTAGTGTTAAGTTTTTATTTTTACGGTTAGGTTTGGGGTTAGGGTTATGGTTAGGGTTTGGTTTAGGGTTAGGATAGGGTTAGGGTTAGAGTTAGGGTTTAGGGTTAGGGTTAGGGTTGGATTAGGGTTAGGTTTAGGGTTGAGTGTTAGGGTCAGGGTTAGGGTTAGGTAAAGTACTTACGGTTGGGGTTAGGGTTGGGGTTAGGGGTAAGTGTTAGGGTTAGCGTTGGGATTAGGGTTAGGGTTAGGGTTGGTTTAGGGTTAGGCTTAGTGTTAGGGTTAGGGTTAGGGTTAGGTTTAGGGTTAGTGGTTACAGTTAGGGATAGGGTTATTGTTAGGCTTTAGTGTTAGGGTTAGGTTTAGGGTTAGGGTTGGGGTTTAGGGTTAGTGGTTTAGTTTAGGGTTAGGGTTAGTGGTTACAGTTGGGGTTAGGGTTACGGTTAGGCTTTGGTGTTAGGGTTAGGTTTAGGGTTAGGGTTGGGGTTATTTTTGGTGTTGGGTTTAGGGTTCGGATTGTGGTTGGGGTTAGGGGTTGGGTTTGGGTTTAGGTTTAGTGTTGGGGTTAGGGTTAGCATTAGGTTTTGGGTTTGGGGTTAGGGTTAGACTTAGGCTTAGGGGTTAGGTTTGGGGTTAAGCTTAGGGTTTAGGTTTAGGGTTAGTGTTAGGATTAGTGTTACGGTTAATGTTATGGTTAGGGTTAGGGTTAGGGAAAGGGTCAGCGACAGGATCAGATTCAGGGTCAGAGATTAGTGTTACGTTTAGCGTTAGTGTTAGCTTTGGGGTTAGGGTTAGGTTTAGCGTTACGGGTTGGTTTTAGTGTTAGGGTTAGGGTTAGTGTTGGGGTTAGGGGTTGGGGTTAGTGTTATTGTTTGGCTAGGGTTAGGTTTGGGGTGGGGGTTGGGGTTGGGGTTCTTGTTAGTGTTGGGTTTGGGGTTGGGGTTAGGGTTGGGTTTGGGGATAGGTTTAGGGTTAGGGTCATGTTTGGGGTTGGGGTTAGGGTTAGGGTTAGTGTTAGGGTTAGGGTTGGGGTTAGGATTAGGTTTGGGTTATTGTTAGGTTAGGGATAGGGTTAAGGTTAGGTTTGGGGTTAGGGGTTCGGTTAGGGTTAGGTTAGGGTTAGGGTTACGGTTAGGGCTAGGGCTGGGGTTAGGGTTAGGGTGAGGATTAGGGTTAACATTACACTTAGGTTTAGGGTTAGGGTTAGTGTTAGGGTTAGTGTTAGGGTTAGGGATAGTGTTTGATTTAGGGATAGGTTTAGGGTTGGGTTTAGGGTTTGATTTAGGGTTAAGGTTAGGGTTAGTGGTTTTGATTAGGGTTAGGCTTAGGGGTTACAGTTGGTGTTAGGGTTAGGGTTAGGGATTATGGCTATGGTTGGGGTTAGGGTTGGGGTTACGGTTTAGGATTAGTGTTAGAGTTACTGTTCGTGTTAGGGTTTAGGGTTAGCGTTACGGTTAGGGTTAGTGTTAGGGTTAGGGTTAGGGTTAGAATCAGGGTCAGGGTCAGGGTTTGGGTTTAGGGTTAGGTTTGGGGTTAGGGTTAGTGTTAGGGTTAGGGTTCGTGTTAGGATTAGGGTTAGGGTTAGGGTTTGTTTTAGGTGCAAAGTCTAGTTCTAGGGCTAGGATTAGGATTAGGGTTTAGGGTTAGTGTTATGTTTGGGTTTTAGATTTAGGGTTAGTGTACGTTTAGGGGTAGGGTTAGGGTTAGTGATAGCTTTTAGGGTTTGGGATTAGGTTTGGGGTTAGGGTTAGGGCTATGGATAGGATTAGGGCTAGGGTGAGGGTTAGGATTAGGGGTTAGGGTTATGGTTAGGGTAGGGGTATTAGTAGGGGAAGGTGTATGGCTTGGGGTTGGGTTAGGGTTAGGTTTGGTTTAGGGTTAGGTTTAGGGTTTGGGTTTAGGGTTTATGGTTATGGTTAGGGTTATGGCTAAGGATAGGATTAGGGCTATGGCTAGTTCTAGGGCTAATGTTAGGGTTAGTGTTAGGGGTTAGAGGCTGCGGTAGTGGTAGGGGTTTGTGTTTGTGTTAGGGTTATCCTTATGGTTGGGTTAGGGTTAGGTTTGGGGTTAGGGCTTAGGGTTTAGGGTTAGGGTTAGGGTTAGGTTAGGGCTAGGGATAGGATTAGCGGTAGGGCTAGTGCTCGGGTTAGGGCTATGGCTGGGGCTAGGGTAAAAGTTTGGGTTAGGGTTTAGGGTTTAGGGTTAGGGTTAGGGTTAGGATTAGAGCTAGGGCTAAGCCTAGGGCTAGGATTAGGGTTAGGATTAGGGTTGGGTTTGGGGATAGGGTAGGTTAGGGGTTAGGTTTAGGGTTGGGTTTGGGGTTGGGGTTAGGGTTTGCATTACTGTTAGGTTAGGGTAAGAAGAGGTTTAGATTTGGGTTAGGTTTAGCGTTGGGGGTTCGGGTTAGGGTTAGTGGTTAGGTTACGTGTAGGGGTAGGGTAGGGGGTAGGGGAAGGGGTCTGGGTTGGGGTTAGGGTTAGGGTTAGTGTTAGGGTTGGGTTAGTGTTAGGGTTAGCATTAAGGTTAGGGTTTAGGGTTTATGATTATGGTTGGGCTTACGGTTAGGGTTATGGCTAGGTTTGGGGCTGGGGCTAGTGCTAGGGAGGGCTAGGGCTACGGCTGGGGCTGGGGTTAGGGTAAGGGTTAGGGTAATGGTTAGGGTTAGGTTTGAGGCTTGGGTTAAGGCCTAGGACTGGTCTAGTGCTGGGGCTACGGCTGGGGATAGGGTTCGGGTAAGGGTTAGGATTAGTGTTAGGGTTAGCATTACGGTTGGGGTTAGGGTTAGGGTTATGGTTACAGTTAGAGTTAGGGTTAGGGTTAGGGTTTAGGGTTAGGGTTAGGGTTCAGTGTTAGGTTTTGAGTTAGGGTTAGGGTTATGGTTAGTGTTAGAGTTAGGGTTAGGGTTAGTGTTTAGGGTCAGAATGAGGGTTAGGGTTCAGGGATTTGGGAAAGGGTTAGGGTTAGTGTTAAGGGTAGGGTTAGGGATTGAGGTTAGGGTTACAGTTAGGGTTAGGGTTGGGTTAGGGTTAGCGTTAGGGTTAATGCTAGGGCTAGGGCAAGGCCTACAGCTAGGGTTAGTGTTAAGTTTAAGGGTAGGGTTAGGGGTTGTGGTTAGCATTGGGTTAGGGTTAGGGTTAGGGTTAGGGTTTAGACTTTGGGGTTAGGGTTAGGGCTAGTGCTAGGGTGACATCTGGGGCTAGGGCTGAGGTTTAGGTCTGGGGCTGGGGCTGGGGTTAGTGTTAGGGTTGGGTGAGTTTTAGGGTTAACTTTAGGGGTAGGGGTAGGGTTGGGTTAGGATTTGAAGTAAGGGTAGGGTTGGGTTGGGTTTAGGGTTAAGAGTAAGGGTAGCGGGAGGGTTGGGTTAATTTGGGTTTGGACGATTTGGTGTTAGTGTTAGGGTTAGTTGTAGGGTTAGGGTTAGGGGTTAGGGTTTAGGATAGGGTTAAGGTTATGGTTACAGTTGGGGTTAGGGTTAGGGTTAGGGGGGTAGGATTAAGGGTTTTGGTTAGTATTAGGTTTAGATTTAGGGTTAGGGTTAGGGTTGGGTTGGGGTTGGGGTATAGGGTTAAGATTAGGGTTAGGGTTAGGGTTAAGGTTATGGGTATTAGTGTTAGGGTTAGGGTTGGGTTTGGGTTGGGGTTTAGGTTTAGGGTTAGGGTTAATGTTAGGGATAGGATTAGGGTTAGGGTTGTTGGTTTAGGGTTAATGTTAGGGTTTAGGGTTAGGGTTAGGGTTAGGTTTGGGTTATGGTTGGGGTTAGTGTTTAGGGTTAGGGTCAGTGTTAGGGATTAGGGTTTACTGATAGGGTTAGGGTTAGGGTTAGTGTTAGGATTAGGGGTAGGGTTAGGGTATGTGGTAGGTTTAGGGTTAGGGTTTGATGAGTTAGGGTTAGCGTTAGGGTTGGGTTAGGGTTAGGGTTAGGGTTAGTGTTTATGTTTAGGGTTAGGGTTAGGGATTAGGGTTAGGGTTCGGGTTCAGGGTTAGGGTTAGGGTTAGGGATTAGGGTTTAGGGTTTTGTTTAGTGTTAGGGTTAGGGGTTACGGGTAGTGGTAGTGTATGGGTTGCAGTTAGGGTTAGGTCTAGGATTGGGTTAGGGTTGGTGTTAGGGTTAGGGTTTAGGGTTAGGGTTATTGTTAAGTTAGGGGTAGGGTTAGGGTTTAGGGTTAGGGTTAGGGATAGGGTTAGTGTTAGTTTTAGGGTTGGTGTTAGGGTTGGGGTTAGGGTTAGGTTTAGGTTTAGGCTTAGGTTTAGGGATAGTGTTAGTGTTAGCGTTAAGGTTAGGGTTAGGGTTTGGTTAGGTTTAGGGGTAGGGGTAAGTGTGGGTGTATGGGTTGGGGTTAGGGTTAGGGTTTGGGTTAGGGTTGGGTTAGGGTTAGGGTCAGTTTTAGGGTTTAGGGTTTAGGGTTAGAGTTAAGGGTAGAGGTATGGTTAGGCCTAAGGATAGGTTTACGCCTGGGGCTGGTGCTGGGGCTATGGCTGGGGCTAGGCTGGGGTTGGGCTTAGGGTTAGGGATTAGTGTTAGGGCTAGGGTTAGGGTTTTATTTAGGGTAGGGGTAGGGGTAGGAGTTGGGGTTAGGGTTAGGGTTAGCATTAGGGTTAGGGTTGGGTTAGGGTTGGGGTTGGAGTTACGGTATAGTTTTAGGGATTATGGATAAGGTTAGTGTTAGGGTTAGTGTTAGGGTTTAGGGTTAGGGTTTGGGTTAGAGTTAGTGGTTAGGAATAGGGTTAGGATTATGGTTAGGGCTAGGGTTAGGGTTAGGGGTTAGCATTAGGGTTGGGGTTAGGGTTTGGGGTTATGGTCAGGGTTTGGTTAGGATTAGGGGTTAGGGTTAAGGTAAGGGTTTAGGGTTAGCGTTAGGGTTTGTGTTGGGTTTGTGTTTTGGTTATGGTTAGCTTTTATGGTTACGTTTATGGTTAGGGTTATTGATTAGGATTAGGGTTCGGGTTAGTGGTTAGGGTTAGGGGTAAGGGTCGGGGTAGTGTTAGAGCTAGGGCAAGGGCTAGGGGTTAAGACTAGGGCTACGGTTGGGTCTAGGACTAGGTTTAGTGTTAGTGTTGGGTTAGGGTTGGGTTAGGTTTAGGGTTAAGGTTTGGTGTTGGGGTTTGGTTTATGCTTAGGGGTTGGGGTTGGGGTTAGGGATTAGGGTTAGTGTTGGGGTTAGGGTTAGGTGTAGGTGTGGGGGTAGGGGTATGGGTTGGGTTTAGTATGAGGGTTAGGGTTAGGGTTACTGTTGGATTAGGGTTATGGTTAGTGTTTTGGGTTAGGATTAAGGTTAGGGGTAGTGTTAGGGGGTTGTGGTCAGGGTTTGGGTTGGGGTTGGGGTTGGTGTTTGGTTTGGGTTAGCGTTTGTGTTAAGGTTAGAGTTTACAGTTAGTGTTAGATTTAGGGTTCAGGGTTTAGTGTTATGGTTAGGGTTAGAGTTGGGGTTTGGGTTAGCGTTGGGATAGGGTTAGGGTTAGGGCTGGGGCTATGTTTAGTGCTAGGGCTAGGGATATTTTTAGGGGTAGGCTAGGGCTAGGGCTAAGGTTAGGGTTAGGGGTAGAGGTAGAGGTAGGGTTAGGGGTTGTGGTTAGTGTAGGTTTATGGTTAGGGTTAGGGCTAAGGTTAGGTGTAGGGTTAGAGTTAGTGTTTAGTGTTAGGGTTAGTGTTTGGGGTTTAGGGATATGGTTGGGGTTAGGGTTAGGGTTAGGGTTAAGGGGAGGAATAGGGTTAGGAGTTGTGTTTAGGGTTACAGTTAGGGTTAGGCTTGGGTTAGGATTAGGGTTATTGTTATGGTTTAGAGTTTAAGGTTAGAGTTAGGGTTAGGGTTGAGGTATAGGGTAGGGTTAGGGTTATGATTTTGGGTTAGGGTGAGGGATAGGGTTAGGGATTAGGGATTAGGTTTAGTGTTAGGGTGATGGATAGGGCTAGGGATAGGGTTAGGACTAGGGCTGGGGCTAGGGCTAGGGCTAGGGAAAGCGTTAGGGTTAGTGTTTAGTGTTGTGGTTAGGGTAAGAGTTAAGGGTAGGGATAGGATGGTGTTGGGGTTGGGGTTACGGTTGGGGTTAGGGATAGAGTTAGGTTCAGGGTTGGGGTTAGGAATTGGGGTTGGGGTCAGGGTTAAGTTTTGGGGTTGGGGTTAGGGTTAGGGTTGGGAAAAGGGTTTGGGCTTAGAATAGGTGTTAGGGTTACAGTTAGGCTTAGGGTTAGAGTTAGGCTTAGGGCTGGGGTTAGGGTTAAGGTTAGGGTATACTTAGGGTTAGTGTTGGTGTTTAGTGTTAGGGTTAAGGTTAGGGTTAGGGTTTAGGGTTTAGGAATAGGATTAGGATTAGGGTTGGGTTTAGGTTTGGGGCTAGGTATAGTTTATGGGCTAGGAGCTAGTGCTATGGCTAGGGCTGGGAGCTCGGGCTATGGTTAGGGTTAGGGTTAGGGTTTTAGGTTAGGGTTAGGGTTGGGGTTATGATTTGGGGTTAGGGTTAGGTTTAGGATTAGGGTCTGGTTAGGGTAGGGTTGGCGTTGGGGTTAGGTTTGGGGTTAGGTTTAGCGTTACTATTAAGTTTAGGGTTAGAAGAGGGTCAGGTTTGGGGTTAGGGTTAGAATAGGGTTAGGGCTGGTGTTTGGGTTAGCATTACTCTTGGGTTAGGGTTAGGGTTAGGGTTAGGGTAGGTTTAGTGCTAGCATTACTCTTGGGTTAGGAGTTAGGGTTAGGGTTACAGTTAGGGGCTTTGGTTGGGGTTGGGGTTAGGGTTAGCTTACTCTTGGGTTTAGGGTTAGACAAGGTTTGGGTTTGGGGTTAGGGTTAGGGGTTTTGGTTAGGGTTGGGATTACGGTTGGGGTTAGGTTTAGGGTTAGGGTTAGGATTGGGGTTAGGGTTCGGGCTAGGGATAGGTTTAGTACTGGGGCTGGTGCTGGGGCTGGGAGCTGGGAGCTAGGGCTAGGGCTGGGGTTGGGGTTAGGGGTTGGGGTTAGGGTTAGATTTGGGGTTGGGTTTAAGATTAGGGTTAGGGTTAGGTTTAGCGTTACTCTTGGGTTTAGGGTTAGAAGAGGTTTGGGGTTGGGGTTGGGATTTAGGGTTAGGTTTAGGGTAAGGGTTTGGTTTAGGGTTAGGGGTTGGGGTTGGGACTGGGGGTTGGGGTTAGGGTTAGTGTTAGGTTTTATGGTTGGGGTTAGGGTTAGGTTAGGTTTGGGGTTAGGTTTGGGGTTAGGGTTAGGCTTTAGGGGTAGGGTTAGGGTTAGTGTTGGGTTAGGGTTAGGGTTAGGGTGTGTTGGGGTTGGGGTTAGGGTTATGGTTATGGTTATGATTGGGGTTAGGGTTGGTGTTAAGGTTAGGGTTAGGGTTAGGGTTAGGGTTAGGGTTAGTGTTGGGGTTGGGGTTAGGGTTATGGTTGGGGTTAGGCTTAGGTTTAGGTTTGGTGTTAAGTTTAGGGTTAGGGTTAAGTTGGGTGTTAGGGTTAGGGTTAGTGTTGGGGTTTAGGGTTAGGGATGGGGTTAGGGTTAGGGTTAGGTTAGGTTTAGGGTTAGGGTTAGGGTTAGGTGTTAGGGTCAGGGTAAGGATTAGGGTTAGGGTTACTCTTAGGTTTAGGGTTAGAAGAGGTTTAGGTTTAGGGTTAGGTGTTTTGGTAGGGGTTAGTGTTAGGATTAGCGTTACTCTTGGGCTTAGGGTTAGAAGAAGTTAAGGGTTGCGGTTAGGGGTTAGGGGTTTTGGCTAGGGTTAGGATTATGGTTATGGTTGGGGTTAGGGTTGGGGTGTTGGGGTTAGGGTTATGGTTTAGGGTTAGGGTTAGGATACGGATTAGGTTCTGGTCAGGGAGGCTTGGCGTTGGGGGTTAAGTTTGGGGTTAGGTTTAGCGTTACTATTAAGTTTAGGGTTACAAGACGGTTAGGTTTAGGGATAGGGTTAGAATAGGTTTAGGGCTAGGGTTAGGGGTAGGTTTAGGGGTTGTGGTTAGTGTTATGGTTAGGGTTAGTGTTAGGGTCTGGTTAGGGTTAAGGTAAGGGTTAATGTTTAGTGTTAGAGTTAGGGTTAGGGTTAAGGTTTAGGGTTAAGGGATAGGGTTAGGGTTAGGGGTAGGGGTAGGGTTAGGGGGTTGTGGTTAGGTTTAGGGTTACGGTTAGAGTTGGGGTTAGGGTTGGGGTTAGGGGTAGGGATAGGGTTAGGCTTACGGGTAAGTTTAGACGAGTTAGGGTTAGGGTTAGGGTTAGGGATAGTGTTAGGTTTATGGTTATGTTTAGGGTTAGAGTTAGGTTTGGGGTTAGGGTTAGGGGTTACAGTTAGGGTTAGGGTTAGGGTTGGGGGTTAGGATTAGGTATTGCTTTGGGTTAGGGTTAGGGTTAGGGTTAGGGTTGGGTTATGGTTTGGGTTAGGGTTAGGGTTTGGGGTTTAGGGTTAGGGTTAAGAATGGGGTTAGGGTTAGGCCAAGGGATAGGGTTAGGCCTAGGGCTAGTGCTAGTGCTATAGCTAGGGGTTAGGGTTAGGGTTAGGGTACAGTTAGGGGTAGGGTTGGGGTTGGTGTTAGGGATAGGATTAGGGTTAAGGTTAGTTTTAGGGTTAGGGTACAGTTAGGGATAGGGTCAGAAGGGTTTCAGTTTGGGGTTAGGGTTAGAATAGTGTTAGGGTTAAGGTTAGGGTTAGGGATAGGGTACTGTTCGGGGGGTGGGGTTGGGGTTGGGGTTAGGGTTAGGTTTAGGGTTTGGGTTTATGGTTTGGTTCAGGGTTAGGGTTAGGGGTTAGGGTTAGGGGTAGTGTTAGTGGTAGGAGTATGGGTTGGGGTTTGGGTTAGGGTTAGGGTTAGATTTAGGGTAATGGTTAGTGTTACAGTTAGCATTAGGGTTAGGGGTAGGGTTGGGTTAGGGTTAATGGTAGGGGTATGGGTAAGGGTAGGGGTTGGGGATAGGGTTAGGGTTAGGTTTACGGTTAGGGTAGGTATAGGTTTAGGGTTGGTTTGGGGTTAGGGATAGTATTAGGCTTAGGGTACAGTTAGTGTTAGGGTTGGGGTTGGGTTTGGGGTTAGGGTTAGTGGTAGGGCTAGCATTACTCTTGGGGTTAGGTTTAGAAGAAGTTTCAGTTTAGGGTAAGGTTTAGGGTTAGGGTTAGGGTTTAGGGTTAGTGTTAGGGTTAGGGTTAGGGTTAGGGTTATGTTTGGGATTAGAGCTAGGGCTACGGCTAGGGCTAGAGTTAGGTTGAGCGTTAGGGTTGGGTTTGGGGTTAGGGTTGGGGTTAGTGTTAGTTTTAGGTTAGGGTAAGAGGGCTTGGATTTAGGGTTAGGTTTAGCATTAGGGTTTCGGGTTCGGGTTAGGGGTTAGGGTTACATGTGGGGTAGGGGTAAGGGTAGGGAAGGGATATGGTTTGGGGTTGGGGTTAGTGTTAGGGTTGGGGTAGTGTTAGGGTTAGCATTAAGGTTAGGATTTAGGGTTTTGGTTAAGGTTTGGTTTGGGTTTAGGGCTAGAAATAGGGTTAGGGCAAGGGGGTAGGGTTAGGGCTTAGGGTTAGGGTTGGTGTTGGGGTTAAGTTTATGTTTAGGGTAGTGTTAGGGTTAGGGTTGGGTTTGGGGTTAGGGTTAGGCTCAAGCTTAGAGTTAGGGCTATGGCTGAGGGTTAGGGCTAGGGCTGGTGCTAGGGGCTAGGACTAAGGCTAGAGCTAGGGTTCGGGTTGGGGTTAATGTTAGGGTTAGGGTTAGTGTTAGGGCCGGGTTAGCTTTAGGGTTAGGGTTTGGGGTTACGGTTTAGAGTTAGGGTTTAGGGTTAGGGTTAGGATTAGGGTTAGGGTTGGGGTTAGGGTTGTGTTTGGGGTTGGGGTTAGGGTTGGGGTTATCGTTACTGTTGGGTTGAGTGTAGAAGAGGTTTAGGTTTAGGGTTAGCATTAGAATAAAGTTAGGGTTAGGTGTTAGTTTTTTGGGTTTGGGTTAGTTTAGGGATAGTGTTAGGGTTTAGTGTTAGGATTAAGGTTAGTGTTAGGGTTAGGGGCTAGTGTTAGGGTTAGGTTTAGGGGTTAGGGAAGGGGGTAGGGGTAGGGTTATGGGTTGGAGTTAGAGTAAGAGTTAGGGATTGGGTTAAGGTGAGTGTTAGGGTTAGAATTTGGGGTTAGTGTTAGGGTTAGGGTAGGTATAGGTTTAGGGTTGGGGTTGGGGTTAGGGACAGGCTTAAGGTTAGGGTTAGGTTTAGGGTTAGTGTTGAGAGTGCGGTTAGGGTTAGGGTTCCAAGAGGTTTCGGTTTGGGGTTAGGGTTAGAATAGGGTTAGGGAGAGGGTTAGGGTTGGTGTTGGGGTTGGGGTTAGGGTTAGGGTTAGGGTTAGGGTTAGCATTACGGTTGGGTTTAGGGTTAGAAAAGGGGTTTCGGTTTAGGGTATGATTTAGTTTTGGGGTTAGGGTTAGGAATTAGGGTTAGGGTCAGGGTTAGGGTTTGGGTTAGGTTGGGGTTAGGAAAAGGGTTTAGGATTAGGGTTAGGTTTAGGATTAGGGTTGGGGTTAGGGTTAGGGTTACGGGTCTGGTAAGGGTAGGGTTGGCATTGGGGTTAAGTTTGGGTTTAGGTTTAGCGTCACTATTAAGTTTAGGGTTAGAAGAGGGTTAGGTGTTAGGGATAGGGTTAGAATAGGTTTAGGGCTAGGGTTAGGGGTAGGTTTAGGGGTTGTGGTTAGTGTTATGGTTTGGGTTAGTGTTAGGGTCTGGTTAGGGTTAAGGTTAGGGTTAATGTTTAGTGTTAGAGTTAGGGTTAGGGTTAGGGTTTAGGGTTAAGGGATAGGGTTAGGGTTAGGGGTAGGGGTAGGGCTAGGGGTTGTGGTTAGGTTTAGGGTTAGGGTTAGAGTTAGGGTTAGGGTTAGGGTTAGGGATAGGGTTAGGGTTACGGGTAGGTTTAGGGTTAGGGTTAGGGTTAGGTTAGGTTGGGTTAGGGTTTAGGTTAGGGTTAGCATTAGAGTTAGGGGTTAGGGTTAGGTTTAGCTTTTAGGGTTAGGGTTAGGGTTGGGGTTAGGGTTGGGTTATGGTTAGGGTTAGTGTTAGGGTTTGGGGTTTAGGGTTTAGGGTTAGGGTTAAGTATAGGGTTAGGGTTAGGGTTAGTGTTAGGGATAGGGTTAGTGTTAGGGGTTGGGTTGGGGTTGGGGTTGGGGTTAGGGTTAGAGTTAGGGTTAGGGCTAGGGTTAGGTTTACGGTTTAGTTTTGGGGTTGTGGTTAGTGTTAATGGTTAGGGTTAGTGTTAGGGTCGTGTTAGGGTTAGGGTAAGGGTTAGTGTTTAGTGTTAGGGTTAGGGTTAGGGTTTAGGTTTAGGGTTAGGATTTGGTTTGGTGTTGGGGTTAGGGTTTAGTTTTAGGGTTAGCGTTACTGTTGGGTTTAGGGTTATGAGAGGTTTTAGGTTTGGGGTTAGGGTTAGGTTTAGGGTATTAGGGTTGCTGTTGGTGTTTAGGATTTAGGGTTAGTTTTAGGTTTAGTGTTAGGGTTAGGGTTTAGGGTTATGTTTAGGGTTAGGGTTGGGTTACGGTTAGGGTTAGGGTTGGGTCAGGGGTTAGGGTTATGGGTTGAGTTAGGGTAGGTTTATGGTTTGGGGTTGGAGGTTTAGGCTTGGGTTAGGGTTAGGGTTAGGGTTAGTGTTGGGGTTTAAGAATTAGGGTTAGGGTTAGGGTTAAGGTAGGGCTGGGGGCTGGGCCTGGGGCTGGGGCTACGACTAGGGCTAGTGTTGGGGTGCGGGTTAGGGTTTAGGGTTAGTGTTACGGTAGGAGTAGGGGTATGGCTGGGCTTGGGGCTGGGGCTACGTCTGGGGTTAGGACTAGGGTTAGGGTTAGGTTTAGGGGTAGGTGTATGTGTTGGGGTTTGGGTTGGGGTTAGGGTTAGGGTTGGGTTAGGGTTAGGGTTGGGTTCAGGTTTAGGGATAGGGTTGGGTGTGGGGTTTGGTTTAGGGCTAGGGAGAGGGTTAGGCTGGAGGGCTAGTGCTAGGGGTTAGTGCTAGGGCTAGGAGCTGGGGTTAGTGTAAGAGTTAGGGTTCAGGGGTTAGGGTTGTTGTTGGGTTTAGGGTTAGGGTAGGGTTTGGGTTCGGGTTTGGTTGGAGTTAGGTTTAGGGTTAAGGTTAGTGTTAGGTTTGGGGCTAGTGCTAGGGCTGGGGTTTAAAGCTACTCTTATGTCTAGGAATAGGGATAGGACTAGGGTTGGGGTTAGGTTTAGTGGTAAGAGTAGGATTAGGGGTTGAGGTTAATGTTAGGGTTACGGTTGGGGTTGGGTTAGGGTTAGGGTTAGGTTTGGGATTAGGGTTAGTTTAGGGTTAGTGTTAGTTTAAGGGTTAGGTCTAGTTTTAGGGTTAGGGTTAGGGTTAGGTTTAGGGTTTATGGTGTAGGGTTAGTGTTAGGGCTAGGGTTGGTTTTAGGGCAAGTGCTAGTGCTAGGGCTAGGGCTATAGCTAGGGCAAAGTTTGGGGTTGGGGTTTAGGGTTAGAGTTAGGTTTAATTTTGGGATTTAGGGTTGGTGTGGTTTTAGGGTTGGGGTTAGGGTTAGTGTTAGGTTTTAGGGTTTAGTATTAGGTTTAGGGTTAGGGATAGAGTTAGGGCTAGGGATAGGGTTGGGGCTAGGGTTAGGGTTAGGATTAGGGGTTAGGTTTACGGGTAGGGTTAGGGGTAGGAGTAGGGGAAGGTGTATGGCTTGGGGTTGGGGTTAGGGTTAGGTTTGGGTTAGGGTTAGAGTTTGGGTTTATGGTTTATCGGTAGGGTTAGGGTTAGGGCTAGGGATAGGGTTGGGGCTATGGCTAGTGCTAGGGCTAATATTAGGGTTAGGGTTAGGGGTTATAGGCAGCGGTAGGGGTAGGGGTTTGGGTTTGGGTTAGGGTTATCTTTAGGGTTGGGTTAAGGTTAGGGTTAGGGTTAGGATTAGGGCTAGGAATAGGGTTAGGGCTGGGGCTAGTGCTCGGGTTGGGGCTGGGGCTGGGGCTAGGGAAAGGTTAGGATTAGGGTTTAGGGTTAGTGTTAGGGTTAGGGTTAGGGTTAGGGTTAGGGTTGGGATTAGAGCTAGGGCTACGTCTGGGGCTAGAGTTGGGTTGAGCGTTAGGGTTGGGTTTGGGGTTAGGGTTAGGGTTAGCGTTAGTGTTAGGTTAGGGTAAAAGAGGTTTGGATTTAGGGTTAGGTTTAGCATTAGGGGTTCGGGTTGGGGTTAGGGGTTAGGTTATGGGTAGGGGTAGGGGTAGGGGAAGGGGTATGGGTTGGGGTTAGGGTAGGGTTAGTGTTAGGGTTGGGGTAGTGTTAGGGTTAGCATTAAGGTTAGGGTTTAGGGTTTTTGGTTGGGGTTAGGTTTGGGTTTGGGGCTAGGGATAGGGGTTAGGGCAAGGGGTAGGGTTAGGGCTAGGGTTGGGGTTAGTGTTAGGGTTAAGTTTAGGTTTAGGGTAGTGTTAGGGTTAGGGTTGGGTTTGGGGTTGGGGTTAGGCTCAAACTTAGAGTTAGGGGCTATGGCTAGAGTTAGGGCTAGGGCTAGTGCTGGGGCTGGGGCTACGACTGGGGCTGGGGTTGGGGTAAGGGTTAGGGTTGGGGTTAGGCTTAGGGTTAGGGGTTATGGCTGGGGTTGGGGCTGGGGCTGGTGCTGGGGCTGGGACTATGGCTAGGGCTAGGGTTCGGGTAAGGGTTAATGTTAGGGTTAGGGTTAGAGATAGGGCAGGGTTAGCTTTAGGGTTGGGGTTTGGGGTTACGGTTTGGGGTTAGGGTTTAGGGTTAGGGTTAGGATTAGGTTAGGGTTAGGGTTACTCTTAGGGTTAGGAGTTAGGGTTAGCGTTAGGGTTACGGTTATGGTTAGGGTTATGGTTAGGGTTAGGGTTAGGGGTTAGGGTTATGGTTAGGGTTATGGTTAGGGTAGGTTAGGGTTAGGGGTGAGGAATAGAGTTTAGGGTTGGGGTTAGTGTTAGGGTTATGGTTAGGGTTAGGGTTAGGTTTAGGGTTGTGGTTGGGGTTATGGTTAAGTTTAGGGTTAGCGTTACTTTTAGGGTAATGGTTAGAAGTGATTTAGGTTTAGGGTTAGGTTTAGAATAAGGTTACGGTTAGGGTTAGGGTTTAGAGTTAGGATTAGGGTTAGTGTTAGTATTTGTGGTTACAGTTAGGGTTAGCATTAGGGTTAGGGTTGTGTTAGCATTAAGGTTAGGGTAAGTGTTTGGAGTTAGGTCTATGGTTGGGGTTTAGGGTTTAGGGATATGGTTAGGGGTATGGTTATGGTTAGGGTTGTGTTAGGGTTAGGGTTACGGGTAGGGTAAGGGGTAGGATTACGGTTTGGGTGTAGAGTTAGTATTAGGGAGAGGGTTTGGTTAGCGTTTGGGTTAGGGTTAAGGTTAGGGTATAGGGTTTGGGGTTAGGATTAGGGTTTGGGCTTTAGGTTTATGGTTATGTTTGGGGTTAGGGTTGGGGCTGGGGCTAGTGTCAGGGCAAGGGGTAGTACTAGGGCTAGGGTTAGGGTTAGGGTTAGTGTTTAGGGTTCGGGTTAGGTTTACGTCTAGGATTTGGGGTTAGGGTTATGGTTAGGTTTAAGGTTAGCTTTAGTGTTGGGTTTTAGGATTTAGGCTTAGGGTTAGGGTTAGGGTTAGGGATAGGTTTAGGGCTGGGTTTAGGGTTGGGGTTGGGGGTTAGGGTTATGTGTAGATGTAGAGGTAGTGGTAGGGGAAGGAGTATGGCTAAGGGTTAGGGTTAGGGTTAGGGTTAGGGTTGGGTTAGGGTTGGGGTTAGAGCTAGGGATAGTGCTAGGGCTAGGGTTAGGGTTAAGTTTAGGGTTAGGGTTAGGGTTAGGGTTAGTGTCAGGATCAGGGTCAGGGTCTGGGTCAGAGTCAGTGTCAGGGTTTATGGTTAGGTTTACCGTTAGGGTTAGTGTTAGGGTTAGGGTTAGGATTACGGTTAGGGTTAGCGGTTAGGGTTAGGGTTGTGGTGGGGGTTAGATTTGGGGTTGGGGTTGGGGTTGAGGTTGGGGTTAGGGTTAAGGTTTGGCTTAGGTTTAGGGTTGGGATTAGGGTTAGGGTTGGGGTTGGTGTTAGGGTTAAGGTTAGGTTTGGGGTTAGGGTTAGGGTTGGGGTTTGGGTGGGTTAGGTTTGGGGTTGGGGTTGGGGTTAGGGTTAGGACTTAAGGTTATTGTGGGGTTAGAGTTATGGTTGGGGTTAGTGTAATGTTTTGGGGTTTAGGATTAGTGTTAGGGTTAGGGTTTGGTTAAGGTTAGATTTAGGGTCAGGGTTTATGGTTTAGGATTAGAGTTAGGGTTGGGTTTAGGGTTGGGGACGGGTTAGGGTTAGGGCTCAGAGTTAAGGTTAGGGGTTAGATTTGGGGTTAGGGATTAGGGATAGGGGTAGGGGTATTGGTTGGGGTTAGGTTTAGGGTTAGCGTTGTGTTGGGGTTAGGGCTAGGGCTATTATTAGGTTCAGAAATAGTGCCAGAGCTAGTGCTATGGCTGGGTGTGGGGTTAGGTTTTAGGTTTGAGTGTTGGGTTTAGGGTTTAATGTTAGGGTTAGGGTTAGGGATAGAGTTAGGGTTGGGTTGGGGTTGGGGTTTAGGGTTAGGGTTAGGGTTAGTTTTGGGGTTTAGGGTTAGGGTCAGGGGTTAGGTTTAGTGGTTAGTGTTTGGGTTAGTGTTAGGATTAGGGGTTAGGGTTAAGGTTAGGGGTAGGTTTAGGGGTTGTGGTTAGGGTTAGGGTTAGGGTTAGGGTTAGTGTTGGTGTTGTTTTAGGGTTAGGTTTAATGTTTAGGGTTAGGTTTAGGGTTTAGGGTTTGGGTTTTCGGGGTGTGGCCCTGGCCCTAGCCCTACCTTAACCTAACCTAACCCGAACCCGAACCCTATTCCTTAAACTCTAACCTAACCCTATCCCTAACTCAACCCTAACGCTAACCCCAAACTATAACCCTACCTCTACCCTACCCTTAACCTAACCCTGACCCTAACCTAACCCTAACCCAACACTAACACTAACGCTAAACCTAACCCAAAGCCCTAACCCTAACACTAACCTAACACTAACCCTCCATCCTAAAAAACTTACCTTAACTCTTATACCTTAAACCTAACCTAACCCTGTTGTCTCCCTCACCATAACCGTAAACCTCTTATAACTCTAAACCTAACAGTGGCGCTAACCTAAAACTAAGCCTAAGCCCAGGCCCAAGCCCTAGCCTAACCCTACCTAGCCCTAACCTAAAAAGCCCCTAACCCTATCCTCACCTTGCCTAATCCTAGCCTAGCCCCATCCCCAGCCCTAGCCCTAATCCTATCTCTAGGCCTAGGCCTAGCCTAGCCCTGGCCTTGTCCCTACACTAGCACTAGCCTAACCATGGCCCTGGTCCTAACTCTAACCATAGCCTAGCTTTAGCCCTAACACCTATCCTAGGCCTAAGCCCTTTTTCTAACCCTAGCCTGGCCTGAATCCCTGGCCTAGCCTAGCCTGGCACTAACTAGCCTAACCCTGGCCCTAGCCTAGCCCTAACCCTTTCCACTACCCTTAGCACTGGCCTAGCCTAACCATAACACTAAACACTAGCCCTAACCCTATCACTTGCCCTGGCCCTATCCTGGCCCTAGCACTGGCCCTTGTCCTAACGCTATCCATGGCCCTAGCCTAGCCTAATGCTAGCCTAACTCCTAGCCCTGCCACTAGCCCTTAACTATATCTCTCACCCTGCCTATGCCTTAGCCTAGCCTAGCTCTGGCCTAGGCCCTAAGCCCTAGTGATAGCCTGGCCTAACCTAACGCCTAGGCCTGGCCTAAACCAAGCCCTAGCCCTATCCCTCCCCTTAACCTAACCATAGCCTAACCATGTCCTAATCCTAAGCCCTAGCCTAACAGTGAACACTAGCCCTAACCCAGGCCTAAACAAAGCCTAGCCCTAACCATGCGCTAACACTAACCTGACCCCTACCCCTACCCCTAACTATGCCCCTAACCCTTGCCTGGCCCTAGCGTGGTCCTGGCCCTAACAATATCCTGGCCATGGTCCTAAACCTGGCCCTGGCCCTAACACTAACCTAACCCAGCCCTAAAGCCTAACCCTAGCCTAAACACACCCCCTAACCTATCCTTCCCTTGCCTAGCCTAACCATGTCCCTAAATCCTAAGCCCTAGCCTAACACTAAACACTAGCCTAACTCAGATCCTAAACAGGCCCTAGCCTAACCATAGCCTAACACTAACCATAGCCCCTAACCCTGCCCTAACTATGCCCTAGCCTTGCCTGGCCCTGGCGTGGCCCTGGCCCTAACAATATCCTGGCCGTGGTCCTAGGCCTGGCTCTGGCCTTGGCCTGCCTAGCCCAGCCTGACCGGAGCTCTGGCCTAGCACAGGCCCTGGCCCAGCCCAGGCCATGGCTCTGGCCTGGCCTAGGCCTGCGACAGCCCCTAGCCCTGCCTCTGGCCTTGGCAATGGCCTAAGCCAGGCACTGGCCTGTCGCTAGGCCTGGGCCCTGGCCTGGCCTGGCCCTGGCCTGGCCTGGCCTGGGCCGGACCTGGCCCCTGGCCTGGCACTGGCCTGGCACTGGCCTGTCCTGGGCACTAGCAGTGGCCTGTGCCTAAGCCTGGCCCTGGCTCTGTTCTGGCCTGGCCTAGGCCTGGGCCTCTTTATGACCTAGGCCTAGCAGTGGCAGCTGGCCTAGGCTAGGCCTGGCTCCAACCCCAGGCCTGGCCTGGCCCTGCCTAGCCCTTGCCTTGACCTTGGACTCTAGCCTAGCCTAGCACTGGCCCTGGCCTAAAAGTGTCCTGGCCCTAAGCCTAGCCTATCCTAGCCTTGGCCTAGCTCTGGCCTAGCCCTGGCCTGTGCCTGGCCTGGCCAGGCCCTGGCCTGGCCCTGGCTCTGGTCCTGGCTCTAAAGCTATCCTGGCCTTGGCCTGGCCTAGCCTGGCCTGGCCTGGCCTGGCCCAGGCCCTGGCCTGGCCTGGCCTGGCCTAGCCTGGCCGTGACCGTGGCCTGGCCTGGCTCTTGGCCTGGCCTGGCCGTGACCTAGGCCCTGGCCTGGCCTGGCCTGGCCTGGCCTGGCCTGGCCCTGGCCTGGCCTGGCCTGGCTCGTCCTGGCCCTGGCCTGGCCTGGCGGTGGCCATGGCACTGGCCTGGCCTAGCTCATCTGGCCTGGCATTAGCCCTGCCACTGCCCTGCACCTGGCCTTGCCCTAGCACAGTCCCTGGCTGGCCTGGCCTAGGCCTGGCCACTGCCCTAGCCCTGCCACTGCCCTGGCCTAGCCCTGTCACTAGCCTAACACTGTCCTAGGCCCTAGGCCCTGGCCTAGCCCTATCACCACGCCAGCCCTAGCCTGGCCTAGCACTGCCTGGCCTGACGACTAACTCTGGCCCTGGACCTGGCCCTGGACCTGGCCAAAACACTGGCCCTGGACCTAGCCCTGTCCTGGCCCTAGCCCTGGCCCTACACCTGACCTAGGCCTTAACCTAACACAGCCCTAGCCTGCCCTTGCCCACACATATCTTTAGCCATGCCCTGCCCTGTCCTGGGCCTGGCCTAGCCCCTAGGCCTGCACCTGGCCTGGCCTAGCCCCTGGCCTGGCCTAGGCCTTGGCCTGGCACTGGCCTCTGGCCTGGCCCTAGCCTGGCTCGTCTGCCCTGGCCTTAGCCTGCCCCTGCCCTGCCCTAGACCAGCCCTAACCATAGCCTGGCCACGGCCCTAGCCCTGCTCCTCCCCTGTCCTGGCCTAGCCCTAGCCCTGTCCTAGGCCTAAAGCATAATCCTGGCCTGGCCTAGCTCTAAGCACTAGCCCTTGCCTTGGCCTAACACAGCCTAGCACTAATCTTGGTTCTAGCACTAACCACAGCCCCTAGGCCCTGCCCCTAGCCCTGTCCTAGCCTATTCTGACCTAAGCCATGGCCTAGCCTAGCACTGGCACTAAGCACTAACACTGGTTCTAGCCTAACCCAGCCCTAACCCCAACTCTAACCTTAACACTAGCCACAGCCTCCTAAGGCTCCACCTAGCCTAGCCTGGTCCTGGCCCTGGCCGTGGCCCTCGTCCTAACCTGGCCCTGGCCCTGGCCTTAAGCCTAGCCCTGCCCTAACCTAGCCGTAACCTAACCATAAAGCCTAGCCCGTGCCTAACACTGGACCTGGCCCTAGCCTGGCCCTAGCCCTGCCGTGACCTAGCCTAGTCCTAGCCTAGTCCTGGCCCCTGGCCCTAACCTTGTCCTAGTCCAGTCCTAAGCCTGACCCCAGGCCATGACCCTGCCTCTGCCCTACCCATGCCCTGACCCTGACCTAACACTGATCCTGCACCAGCCCTGGCCTGGCCTAAGCTGGCCTAGCCTTAATCCTGGCCTAACACTGGCCTGGCACTGGCCTAGGTCCTGGCACACTAGCAGTGGCCTGATGCCTAAACAAAGGCCCTGGCTCTGTTCTGGCCTGGCCTAAGCCTAGGCCTCTTATGACCTAGGCCTAGCAGTGGCAGCTGGCCTAAATTAGGCCTAGCCCCAACCCCAGGCCTGGCCATGGCCCTGCCTGGCCCTGGCCTAATCATGACCTAGGCCCTGGCCTAGCCTGGCACTGGCCCTGGCCTAAGGTGTCCTGGTCCTAGGCCTGGCCCTGTCCTAGACTTGGCCTAAGCCTGGCCTGGCCCTGGCCCTGGCCTGGCCTGGCCCTGGCTCTGGCCCTGGCTCTAAAACTATCCTGGCCTAGATTGCACTAGCCTGGGCCCTAGCCTAAACCTGGCCTGGCCGTGGCCTGACCCTGGCCTGGCCTGGCCCTGGCTCTGGCCTAACTCGTCTGGCCTAGCCTAGCCATGGCCGTAACCATGACACTAAGCCTAGCCTAGCTCGTCTAGCCTAACACTAACCCTACCGCTGCCCTTATGCCTGTCCTTGCCCCTAACACCACCCTTACACTAACCCTAGCCTAAGCCTAACCACTGCCCTGACCCTACCACTGCCCTAGCCTAACCTATCACTAACACTTGCCCTATCCTAGGCCTAAGCCTAGCCTGGCCCTAGCTGGCCCCAACCCCAAGCCTAGTCCTAACCCTGCCTGGCCTAAGCCACCTGGCCCTGGACCTGGCCCTAGACCTGGCCAAAGCACGGGCCCTGGACCTAGCCTATCCTGGCCCTGGCCTAGGCCTGCACCTGACCTGGCTCTAGCCTAGCACACCCTAGCCTAGCCTAACACGCACATATCTTTATCCCTGCCACTGCCTCTGTCTCTGGCCTAGCCTGGCCCCTAGGCCTGCACCTGGCTCTGGCCTGGCCTGGCCTAGGCCCTGGCCTGGCCTAAGCCTTACTGGCCTAGCCTGGCCTAGCCTGGCTCGTCTGCCCCTAGCCTTAGCCCTGCCCCTGCTCCTGCCCTAAACCAGCCTAACCATTATCCTAGCCACAGCCCCTAGCCCTCCTCCCCATCCCTAGCTCTAGCCTGGCCCTGTCCTGGGCCCTAGGCCATGGCCCTAGCACTGGCACTGGCACTAAGCACTGGCCCTTGCCTTAGCCTAACCCAGCCCTAGCACTCCCCTAGCCTAACACTAACCACAACCCCAAAACCTGCCCTAACCTGGCCCTAACCTGTTCTAACCTAGCCTAGCCCTATCCTAGGCCTAAACCATAGCCTAGCCTAACACTAACACTAAACACTAACACTGGTTCTAGCCTAACACAGCCCTAACCCTAACTCTAATCTTAACACTCACCACAACCCTAAGCCTGCCCTACCCTAGCCTGGCCCTGGCCCTGGCCGTGGCACTGGTCCTAGCCCTGGCCCTGGCCCTAAACCGGGCCCCTGCCCTACCCTAGCCGTAACCTGGCCTAAGGCCTAGCCCGTGCCCTAACACTGGCCCTGGCCGTGGCCCTGGCCCTGGCACTGGCCCTGGCCCTGGCCTGGCCCCAGCCCTGCCGTGCCCTAGCCTGGCCTGGCCTGGCCTGGTCCTAGGCCCTGTGCCTGGCCCAGCCTGGCCCTGACCCCCAGGCCATGGCCTGCTTCTGCCCTGCCCCTGCCTGACCACTGACCTGGCACTAATCCTGGCCCAGCCTGGCCTGGCCTAGGCTAGGCCCTGGCTCCTGGCACTGGCACTGGCCTGGCACTGGCCTCGAGTCCTGGGCACTGGCAGTGTCCTGAGGCCTAGGCCTGGCCTGGCCTGTTCTGGCCTGGCCTGGGCCTAGGCCTCTTATGGCCTAGGCCTAGCAGTGGCACTGGCCTAAGGCTAGGCCTGCCCAGACCCCAGGCCTGGACCTGGCCCTGCCTAGGCCTAGGCCTGGCCGCCAGCCCAGGCCTGGCCTGGCCTGGCACTGGCCCTGGCCTAAAAGTGTCCTGGCCCTAGGCCTAGCACTGTCCTGGCCTTAGCCTAGCCTGGCCTGGCCTGGCCTGGGCCCTAGCCTGGCCCTGTCTCTGGCCCTGGCTCTAAGGCTGTCCTGGCCTAGGCCTAGCACTAATCCTGGCCTAAGGCTAGGCCTGGCCTAGCCTGGCTTCTGGCCCTGGCCTGGCCCTGGCCTAGCCTAGGCCTAGTCCTCACCATGGCCTGGCCATGCCTGGCCCATAGCACTAGCCTAGCCCAGGCTCGTTTAGCCTAGCACTAGCCCTGCCGCTGCCCTGCACCTGCCCTTGCCCTAACACAGCCCTTTCACTAGCCTGGCCTAAAGTCTAGCCACTGCCCTAGCCTGCTGCTGCCACTAGCCTAGCCTATCACTGGCCTAGCCTATCTTAGGCCCTAGGCCCTGGCCTGGCCTAACCCCAGCCACAGCCTGGCCTAACCCTGCCTGGCCTAAGCCTGGCCTGGCCCTGGACCTGGCCAAGACACTGGCCCTGGACCTAGCCCTGTCCTGGCCCTAGCCTGGCCTAGGCCTGACCTAAAGCCTAGCCTAGCACTGACCTAAGACAGCCTAACACTAGCCTAGCCACACATATCTTTGGCACTGCCCCTGCCCTATCTCTGGCCCTGGCCTAGGCCTAGGCCTGCACCTGGCCTGGCCTGGCCTGGCCTGGCCTGGCCTGGCCCTGGCCTGGCCCTGACCTGGCCCAGGCCCTAGCTCGTCTGCCCCTGGCCTTGGCCCTGCCCATGCCCTGCCACTGGTCAGCCTAGCCATGGCACTGGCCAGGCCCCTGGCCCTGCCACTCCATCCTGGCCTGGGCCTGGCCTGTCCTGGGCCCTGGGCCATGGCCTGGCCTGGCCTGACACTAAGCACTGGCCCTTGCCTTGATCCTGGCCAGCCGTGACACTGGCCTGGCCTAGCACTGGCCACACCCCTAGGCCTGCCCTGGCCCTGTCCTGGCCTGTTCTGGCCCTGGCCTAGGCCTGGCCTCTTCCTGGCCTAGGCTTAAGGTGGCGCTGGCCTGATCCTAAACCAGGCCCCAGCACCAGCCGTGCCCCTGGCCCTGCCTGGCCTAGCACTAGCCTGACGCTAGCCTAGCACTGGCCGTGACCTAAGGCCTTGGCCTGGCTCTGGCTCTGGCCCGGGCAGTGGCCCTAGCCTGGCAATGGCCCTGGACCTGGGCTCTGCCTGGCCCTAGACATAGCCTAACGCTAGCACTTGTTCTGTCCTAGGCCTGAGGCCTGGCACTGAGCACTGGCCTGGCCTGGCCTGGCCTGTCCTGGCTCTGGGGACCTGGCCCTGGGCCTACCTGGCCTGGCCTGGCTGGCCTAGCACCTGTCCTGGCCTAGGCCCACACCTGGCCTGGCCTGTGCCTGGCCTGGCCTGGCCTGATCTCTGGCCTGGCCTAGGCGTGTCCTGGCCTGGCCTGGCCTGGTCCTGGCCCTAGCCTGTCCTGGCCTTGGCTCTGGCCCTGCCGTGACACTAGGCACTGGCCTGGACCCTGTCCTGGCCCTGGCCCTGTCCTGGCACTGGCACTGGCCCTGGTCCTGGCCTATCCTGGCCCTAACCATAGCCTAGCACTGGCCTTGGCCCTGGCCTGGCCTGGCCTGGCTCTGGCCCTAAGGAATGGCTCTGGCCCTGCCCTGTGCCTTGGCCTGGCCTGGCTCTGGCCTAGGCTCTGAAGCCTGACAATAGAGGCAGCCTGGCCCAGCCTGGCCTGGCACTAGGCACGGCCCCTAGCCCTGCCGGCCCCCTTGGCCTGGGCCTGGCCTGGCCTGGCCATGTCCTGGGCCCTACAGCCTTGCCTGGCACTGAAGCACTGGCCGTGACCTGTCCTAGCCAGGCCCTAGCCATGGCCATGGCCTGGCACTAAGCCCGGCCCTAGGCCTGCCCTACATCTGGCCTGACCATAGGCCTGGCCTGGCCCTGGCCCTGGTCCTAGCAATGTCCTGGCACTGGCACTAGGCCTTGCCCTGGCCCTGGCCTGGCCTAGCCTGGCCTTTGCCCAGGCCTTGGCTCTGGCTCTAGCACTGGCAGTAGGCCTGAGACCTGGCCTAACACTTGCCTAACCATAGGCTCTAGCGCTAGCACAGGCCCTAGCCCAGCCCAGGCCCTAAGCCCTGGCCTGGCCTCCAAAGCCTAACCATGCACCCCTGGCCCTGCACCTGCACCTGGCACTACCCTGGCCCCACCCCTAGCCTAGCCTGGTCCTGACCATAAGCCTAGCCTAGCCTAACACTAGGCCGTGGCCCTAGCCTGGCTCTCACCCAGCCCTAGCCTAGCCTAACACTAAGCCTGGTCCTGGACCTAAGCCTGGCCCTGGTCTTGTCCTGGCCCTGGCCTTGGCCCTTGCCTTGGCACTGGCCCTAGCCTAAAACATGCCCCTAGCCTAATGCTCATCCCTAGCCCTAGCCTTAGCCTAACGTGACCTATGCCCAGCCTAGCCTAGCACTGGCCCTAACTCATCTAGCCCTGGCCTAAGCCTGCCCCTAACCTAACAGTAGCCCATCCCTAGGTCTAGCCTAGCCTCACCATAGCCACGACCCTAGCCCTGCCGCTAGCCTGGCTCTGGCACTAGCCTAGCCTGTCCTAGGCCTGAGGCCATGGCCTAGCACTGGCACTAAGCACTGGCCTTGGCCCTAACACTGGCCCAGCCTAAAACTGGCCTTGGCCTGGCCTAGGCCCTGGCCTTGGCCTGACCCTGTGCCTAGGCCTGGCCCTGGCCTGCACTGCCCTGGCCTGGGCCTAGGCCTCTTCTAGCCTGGCCTAGCAGTGGCGATGGCATTAGCCATAACATCAGCCCCAGCCCAGGCCCTGGCCTAAGCCATGGCCTAAAATGACACTGAGCCTGAGGCCCTAGTCCTGGCCTGGCCTGCCAAGTCCTGGCCCTGCCCTAGGCCTAGGCGTGGCCTGGCCTAGCAAGGCCTAAGACTGCCCTGCCCTGGCCTGGCCAAGGCCCTGCCCTGCCCCTGGCCCTGGCCCTGGCCCTTGCCTGGCCCTATGCCTGGCCTGGCCCTGGCCCTGGCCTAGGCCCTAGCACTTGCACAGGCCCTGGCCTGGCACTGGGCACTGGCCTTGGCCTAGTCCAGCCTGGCCCTAACCTAGCTCTGTCCTAACCGTGATCATAGCCTGGCCCTGGACCAGGCCTGGCCCTGGCCCTAACCATATCCTTGCCCGTGGCCCTGGCCTGGCCTGGCCTGGCCCTAGGCCTAGCTCAGGCCTAGGCCTGGCCTAGGCCTAGCTCTGGCTCTGGCCTGGCCTAACCATGACAATGGGCCTAGGCCTAGCCTGGCCTGGCCCAGCCTAGCCTAACCTGGCCTAATCCTGGCTCTGGCCCTGGCTCTGGCCTGACCCTGGCCTAACCTGGCAATGGACTTTTGCTCAGCTTTGGCCCTGGCCCTAGCCTAACTCTAACTCTAACCCTAACCTAACCTTGGCCCTGGCCATGGCAATGGCCCTGGCACTGCTCCTGGCCAAAGGCCTGGCCCTGGCCCTGCCTGGCCTGGCCTGACCATAGGCCCTGCCCCTGCCCCTGGCCCCAGGCCTGGCCTGAGCTTGAGCCTGGCCTGGCCTGGCCTGGCACTGACCTGGGCCCTGGCCCTTGCCTATCCTGGCCCTGAGCCTGGCCTGGCGCTAGGCCTGGCCCACTCATGGCCTGAAAGTGGGGCCTGGCCCAGCCCTGTCCTGCCCTGGCCTGCCCCGGCCTAGGCCTGGCCCTTGCCCTGATCCTGCCTAGTCACGGCACCTGGCCTGAGCCTAGGCCTGGCACTGATCCTCAGCCTGGCCTGGCCTGTCCTGGGCCTAGGCCTGGCCTGGCCTGGGCACTAGTCCTGGCCTGGCCTGGCCCTGGCCGTGGCCCTGGCCCTGGCACTGGCTCTGGCCCTAAGGCTGTCCTGTCCTGGCCCTGGCCTGGCCTGGCCTGGCCTAGATTGTCCCTGCCCGTGGCCTAGGCCTGGCCTGACGCCTGGCCTAAAGCCGGCCTGGCCTGGCCTGGCTCTGGCCTGGCCTGGTCTCTGGCCTGGCCCTGGCCCCTGCCCTGGCCTGGCCCTGGCTCTGGCCTGGCACCTTGTGCTGGCACTGGCCTGGCACTGGCCTAGGCCTGGCTCTGTCCTGTCTCTAGGCAGTGAGCATGGCCTGGCCCTGGCCTGGGCCTGGCGGCCTGCCTGGCTCTGGCCTGGCCTGGCCTGGCGTTGGGCCGTGAGGCCTGGCCCCAGGCCCTGGCCTGGCCTGCCTGAGCCATGGCCCTGGCCTGGCACTGGCTCTGGCGTGGGCCCTGGCCTGGCACAAGGCCCTGGCTCTGGCCTGGCATGGCCCATGCCCTGTCCCTGCTCCTGGGCCCTGACAGCCCAAGTCTGGCCTGGCCTTGGCCTGTGCCTAGTCCTGGCCCCTGGCCTGGCCTTGGCCTGGCCTTGGCTCTGGCCTAGGCCCTGGCCCAGGCACTGGCCTGGCCTGGCCTAGCCCAGCCCATGCCCTGCCCTGCCACTGCCTAAGCGCTGGCTCTGGCCTAGCCTAGCAAGTAGGCCTGACCTGGCCCTGGCACTAGCCATGGCCTGGCCTGGCATAGGGCTCTGGCCGTGACACTGGCCTGGCCTGAGCCCTGGCACTAGCCTGGCAAGCCCCTGGCCCTAGCCTGTCTCTGGCCCTAATGGCCTCTAAACCTATACTAATGTCCCCCCCTTAGCCTAACCCTAAGCCTGATCCTTACACTAACCCTCGCAACCCCTACCTCCCTAACCCGTAACCTTAAGCCTAGGCCTAGCCTAGCACTAACTCTAACCTTAATCCTAACACATAGCCTAACCTAAACCCTAACCCTAACCTAACCCAACCTAATTTGGGACTGGGGCTAATGCCTGGGCTAGGGATGGGGCTGGGGGCTGGGGCTAGGGGTAGGGTTGGGGGTTGGGGTTAGGGGTTGAGGTTTGGGGTTGGGGTTAGGGTTTTCTTTAGGGTTATGATTGGGGATTGGGGTTGGGTTTGAGCGTTACTCTTGGGTTTGGGGTTAGAAGAGGTTTAGGTTTGGGGTTATGGTTAGGGGTTAGGGTGTTAGGGTAGTTGGGGTTAGGATTAGGGGGTTAGGGTTAGGGATTGGGGATGGGGTTGGGGTTAGGGGTTAGGGTTGGGATAGTGTTGGGTTTAGGGTTAGGGGTTTGGTTTGGGGTTAGGGGTTTGGGTTAGGGTTGGGGTTGAGTGTTAGGTTTAGCGTTACTATTGGGTTTGGGGTTGGAAGAGGTTTAGGGGTTAGGTTTAGGGTTAGGGGTTTTGGTTGGGGGTTAGGATTGGGGTTAGGTATAGGGTTGGGTTTTGGTTAGAGTTAAGTTTAGGGTTGGGGGTTAGGTTTGGGGTTTTGTTTGGGGTTAGGGTTAGCGTTACTCTTGGGTTTAGGGTTAAAGACATTTAGGGTTACGGTTGGTGGTTACGGTTAAGGTTAGGCTTAGGCTTAGTCTTGGGGTTGGGGTTTGTTTTAGGGTTAGTGTTAGGGTTTGGTTTAGGATTAGGGTTAGGGTTAGCGTTACTCTTAGGTTTAGGGTAAGGGTTAGGGTTAGGGGGTTTGGGTTTAGGGTTAGGGTTAGGGTTAGGTTTAGGGTTGGGGTTTGGTTTAGGTTTAGGGTTAGGGTTAGGGTTCGGCAATACTCTTGGGTTTAGGGTTAGAAAGGTTTAGAGTTAGGGTTAGGGTTAGGGTTAGGGGTTTTGGTCATGGTTAGGGTTTGGGTTAGGGTTAGTGTTACTCTTGGGTTTAGGGTTAAGGGGTTTCGGGTTAGTCTTTTGGTTAGTGTTAAGATTAGGGGTTAGTGTTAGGGTTGAGGCTTAGGGTTAGGGTTGTGGTTGGGGTTAGTATTGAGGTTGGTGTTATGGTTGGTATTGGGTTTGGCATTAGGGTTGGGACTGTGGTTAGGTTTAGTATTGGGTTGGTGTTAGGGTTAGTTTTGGGGTTAGGGTTAGGGTTGGGGTTGGGGTTAGTGTTGGGGTTGGTGTTCGGGTGGCGTTTAGGGTTAGGGTTCGGGTTATGTTTAGGGTTAGGGTTGGTGTTGGGGTTAGGTTTAGTGTTAGGATTTAGTGTCAGGTTTGGCGTTGGGTTTAGGGGTTAGGGTTAGGGATAGGGTTGGGGTTCTGGCTAAGGTTAGGTTTGGGGCTAGGGCTGATGCTAGGACTAGGGATAGGGCTGAGGAGCTAGGGCTAGGGTTAGTGTTAGGGTTGGGGTTAGGGGTTAGGTTTAGAGAAGGGTTAAGGTTTGGTTTAGGGTTATGTTTGGGGTTAGCGTTAGGGTTAGCGTTACTCTTAGGTTTAGGGTTAGAAAGATTTAGGTTTGGGGTTATGGTTGGGGTTAGTGTTAGGTTTAGTGTTAGTGTTAGGGTTAGGGTTACTCGTAGGTTTGGGGTTAGAAGAGGTTTGTGGTTGAGGTTTAGGGTTAGGGATTAGGGTTGGGGTTAGGGGTTAGGGTTAAGATTGGGGGTTAGGGTTAGGGTTAGGGGTTAGGGATCAGGATTAGTGTTAGGTTTAGGGTTAGGGTTTGGTTTAGGGTTAGGGTTTGGTTTAGGGTTAGGGTTAGGGTTAGGAGTTTTGTTTGAGGCTTATGGTTAGTGTCAGTGGTTAGGGATAGGGTCAGATTTAGGGTTAGGGTTAGGGGTTTTTGTTATGGTTAGGGTTAGTGTTATGGTTAGGTTTAGGGTTGAGGCTTTGGTTTAGGGTTAGGGTTAGGGTTATGGTTAGGTTTAGGGTTTGGTTTAGGGTTGGGGTTACGGTTAGTGTTAGGGTTAGCATTACTCTTAGGTTTGGGGTTGAAGAGTTTAGGGTTAGAGTTAGGGTTAGGGTTAGTGTTAGTGGTTATGGTTAGGGTTATGGTTAGGGGTTTTTGTTAGTGCTAGTGTTAGGGTTGGGGTTTGGGTTAGGGTTAGGGTCAGGGTTATGGTTCGGGCTCGAGATTGGTTTAGGACTAGGGCTAGTGCTAGGTCTGGGGCTGGGGCTAGGGCTAGGTCTAGGGCTAGGGTTAGGGTGAGTGTTTAGTGTTATGGTTGGGGTTAGAGTTAAGGGGTAGGGATAGGGTTGGGGGTTAGGGATAGGGTTAGGGATAGTGTTAGGGTTAAGGTTAGGGTTAGTTATTAGGTTTAGGGTTAGGGGTTGGGGTTTGAGGCTTAGGGTTAGGGGAAGAAAGTAGGCTTATGATATGTGTTAGGGTTAAAGGTAGAGTTAGTGTTAGATTTAAGCCTAGGACTAGGGTTATGTTTAGTGTAGGGTTAGGGTAGGGTTGGCGTTGGGGTTAGGTTTGGGGTTAAGTTTAGTGTTACTATTAGGTTTATTGTTAGGGCTAGGGTTAGGGTTAGGGGGTTAGGGTTGGGCTATATGTTAGGATTAGGGTTAGTTTTAGGATTGGTGTAGTGGTTAGTGGTAGGGTTGGGGTTGGGGTTGGTGTTAGGGTTAGAGTTGGGGTTAGGGTTAGGTTTGGGGTTGGGGTTATGGTTGGGGTTGGGGATAGTGTTGGGTTTAGGGGTTGGTGTTAATGTTGGGGTTAGGGTTGGGATTAGGTTTAGGGGGTTGGTGTTGGGGTTAGTGTTGGGGTTTGGGGTTGGGGTTAGTGTTAAGTTTAGCTTAGGGTTGGGGTGAGCCTTAGGGTTAGGGGTTTAGGGTTTGGTTTGGGGTTGGGGTTAGGGTTTGGGTTGGCTTTGGGGTTAGGGTTGGGGATTGGGGTTAGGTTTAGTGTTGTGGTTAGGGTTAGGGTTAGGGTCGGTGTTGAGGTTAGGGTTAAAGTTAGGGTTAGGGTTAGGGGGTTAAGGTTAGGGTTAATGGTAAGGTTTATGGTTAGTGTTAGGGTTTGGGTTAGGTTAGGTTTAGGATTAGCGTTAGGTGTTAGGGTTAGGGGTAGGGTGAAGGTTAGCTTTACTCTTAGGTTTAGGGTTAGAAGAGGGTTTAGGGTTAGGTTTGGGGTTAGGGGTTGGGCTTAGGTGTTTTGGTTAGGGTTAGTGTTAGGGGTCAGGTTAGGGTTAGCGTTACTCTGAGGATTAGGGTTAAAGATTCAGGGTTGGGGTTGAGTGTTAAGGTTAGGGCTTTTGTTTAGGGTTAGGTTTATGGTTAGGGTTAGTATTAGGGGTTAGGGGTAGTGTTACTGTTAGGCGTTAGGGCTAGGGTAGGGTTGGGGTAGGAATTGGGGTGAGTGTTAGGGTTGAGTTAGGTTTGGGATTGGGGTTAGTATTGAGGTTGGAGTTAGGGGTGGGATTGGGGTTGGAGTTAAGGTTGTGATTGTGGTTTGGTTTAGGGTTGGGTTTTGGGTTAGGTTTAGGGTTGGGGTTAGGATTAGTGTTACGGTTAGTGTTGGGGTTAGGTTTAGGGTTGGAGTTGGGGTTAGGGTTAGGGTTGGGGTTAGAATTAGGGTTTGGTTTGTTGTTAGGGTTGGGTTTAGGGGTAGGGTTTAAGGTTAAGATTAGGATTAGAGTTAGGGTTGGGTTATGATTCAGGCTAGGGATAGGTTTAGGACTAGAGCTAGGCCTAGGGCTAGGTTTGGAGTTGGGGTTGGGCTTTGGGGTTGGGGGTTGGGGTTATAGTTAGGATTTGGTTTGAGGGGTTAGGGTTAGGGTTAAGTTTAGCGTTGCTCTTAGGTTTGGGGTTAGAAGGTTTGGGGTTAGGGTTAGGGTTAGGGTTTTTGTGTTAGGGTTTGGTTTAGGGTTAGGGTTGGGGTTGGGGTTAGGAGTAGGGTTTGGTTTGGTGTTAGGGTTAGGTTTAGGGATAGGGTTTAGGGTTAAGATTAGGATTAGGGTTAGGGTTGGGTTATGATTCAGGCTAGGGATAGGTTTAGGACTAGAGCTAGGCCTAGGGCTAGGGTTTAGTTGGGGGGTTAGGCTTTGGGGTTGGGGTTAGGGTTAGAGTTAGGATTTGGTTTAGGGTTAGGGTTAGGGTTAAGTTTAGCGTTGCTCTTAGATTTAGGGTTAGAAGGGTTCAGGGGTTAGGGTTAGGGCTTTTGTTTAGGGTTAGGGTAATGGTTAGGGGGGTTAGTGGTTAGGTTTAATGTTAGGGTTAGGGTTAGGTTTAGGGGTAGGGGGGGTTAGTGTTAGTGTCGGGGTTGGGTTAGTTTTGGGGTTGGGGTTAGGGTTGAGGTTGGAGTTAGGGTTGGAATTGGGGTTGGGGTTAAGGTTGTGATTGTGGTTTGGTTTAGGGTTGGGTTTCGTGTTGGGTTTGGGGTTGGGTTTAGGATTAGGGTTAGGGTTAGTGTTGAGGTTAGGTTTAGGGTTGGGTTGGGGTTAGTGTTAGGGTTGGTGTTAGGATTAGGGTTAGGTTTGGTGTTATGGTTAGGTTTAGTGTTAGGGTTTAGGGTTAGGGTTAGGGTTAGGGTTAGGGTTAGGGTTAGGGTTGGGGGTTAGGGGTTAGGGGTTAGTGTTAGGGGTTATCGTTATGGTTAGGGTTAGTGTTAGGGGGTTATCGTTAGGGGTTAGGTTTGGGTTAGGGTTGGGGTTGGGGATATGGTTGAGATTGATGTTAATGTTGGGACTTGGGTTGGGGTTAGGTTTGGGATTGTGGTTGGGTTTAGGGTTGGGGTTTGGATTAGGGTTAGGTTTGGGGTTATGGTTAGATTTAGCGTTAGGATTGGGGTTGAAATTAGCCTTGGGGTTGGGGTTAGGGTTAGTGTTGTGGTACAGTTATGGTTGGGGTTGGTGTTAGGGTTAGTTTAGCGTTAATGTTAAGTTTATGGTTCGGGCTAGGGATAGGATTAGGACTAGGGCTAGGCCTAGGGTTAGGTTGGGGTTAGAGTTAGGGTTAGGCCTTGGGTTTAGGGTTAGGGATAGAGTTGGTGTTTGATTTAGGGTTAGGGTTAGGGGTTAAATTTAGCGTTACTCTTAGGTTTAGGGTTAGAAAGGGTATACAGTGAGGGTTAACGTTGGGGGTTACAGTTAGGGTTAGGGTTAGGTTTATGGTTAGGGTTTGGTTTAGGGCTAGGGTTGGGGTTAGGATTAGGTTTATGGTAAGGATTGGTTTAGGGTTAGTGTTAGGGTTAGGGTTAGGGGTTTTGGTTAGGGTTACCTTTGGGGTTAGGGGTTAGGATTAGGGTTAGGGTTAGGCATTTTGGTTAGGGTTAGGGATAGGATTAGGGTTAAGTTTAGAGTTAGAGTTTGGTTTACGGTTAGGGTTAGGGTTAGGTTTGGGGTTTGGATTAGGGCTAGGGTTAGGGTTAGGGTTAGCATTACTCTTACGTTTAGGGTTAGAAAGGTTTGGGGTTAGGGTTAGGGTTAGGGTTAGGGCTAAGGTTGGGGTTAGGGTTAGTTTAGGGGTTAGGGTTATGGTTAGGGTTAGTGTTAGGGGTAGGGTTTAGATTTAGGGTTAGGGTTATGGTTATGGTTAGGGTTAGGGGTTAGCGTTAGGGTTAGGGATAGGGTTAGGGTTAGGATAAGGGTTGGTGTTAGGGTTGGAATTAGGGTAGGGGGTTAGGGGTTAGGGTTAGGGGTTAGGGTTTAGGGTTGGAGTTAGTATTGTGGTTGGGGTTAGGGTTGAAGTTGGGTTTAGGGTTGGGATTGGGTTTGGTGTTAGTGTTGGGATTGTGGTTGGGTTTAGGTTTACGGTTGGGTTTAGGGTTAGGTTTGGGGTTAGGATTAGGGTTTGGGGTTAGGGTTAGGGTTAGGGGTTTAGGTTTAGGGATAGGGTTAGGTGTTAGGTTTAGGGATAGGGTTAGGGTTAGGTTAGGGTTAGTGTTAGGGTTAGGGTTTAGGATTAGGGGTTGTGGTTAGGTTTAGTGTTAGATTTAGGGTTCGGGTTGGCGTAACTCTTAGGTTTAGTGTTAGGGGTTAGGGTTTGGGGGTTTGGTAAGGTTAGGGTTATGGTTAGGGTTAGGGGTTAGGGTTAGGTATTAGGGTGAGGGTTGGGGTTAGGGTTAGGTAGTGGGGTTGGGGTTAGTGTTGAAGTTGGGGTTAGGGGTTGGGATTGGGTTTGGGGTTAGGGGTGGGATTCTGGTTGGGTTTAGGGTTGGGGTTGGGATTAGGGTTAGGGTTGAGGTTAGGGTTGGGGTTAGGGTTAGGTTTTGGGTTAGGGGTTAGGGTTAGGATTAATGTCTGGGGTAGGCTTAGGGGTAGGGGTAGGGTTAGGGGTAGGGGTGGGGTTAGGGTTGGGGTAGGGGTAAGGGTTAGGGGTAGGGGCAGGCTTAGGGTTAGGATAGGGTTAGGGATGGGGCTTGGGTTAGGGGTTAGGGTTAGGGTTAGGGATAGGGTTGGGGTTAGGGTTAGGGGTTAGGGTTAGGTGTTAGGGGTAGGGGTAGGGGTAGGGGTTAGGGGTAGGGTTAGGGTTAGGATTAGGGTTAGGGTTAGGATGAGATTTAGGATTCGGGGTAGGGTAGGGGTTTGTTTTAACGTTACGGTTTGGGTTGGGGTTTGTGTTAGCGTTACTCTTGGTTTTAGGGTTAGAAGAGCTTTAGGGTTAGGGTTAGGGTAAGGGTTAGGAATAGGTTTAGGGTTAGGGTTAGGGTTAGAGTTAGGGGGTTTGGTTACGGTTAGGATTAGGAGTTGGGATTAGGGTTAGGGTTAGTGGTTAGGATTAGGGTTAGAGTTAGGGTTGGGATAGGGGTTAGTGTTAGGGTTGGAGTTAGGGTTAGGGTTAGGTGTTAGGGTTAGTGGTAGGGGTAGGGGTAGGGGTAGGAGTAGGGGTAGGTTTAGGATTAGGGTTAGGGTTAGATTTAGGGTTCAGTGTAGGGTAAGGGTTTGGTTTAGCATTAGGGTTTGGTTTAGGGTTTGTGTTAGCGTTTTCTTAATTTTAGGGTTAGAGGGTTTGGCCTTAGGGTTGGGGTTAGGGGGTGAGTGTTAGGGTTAGGGTTAAGTTTGGCGTTAGGATTTGCTTTAGGGTTAGATTTGGGGTTCGGGGTAGGGTAGGGTTTGGTTTATCGTTAGCGTTATGGTTAGGGTTAGTGTTAGCGTTACTCTTAGTTTTAGGGTTAGAAGAGCTTTACAGTTAGGGTTAGGGTTAGGTTTAGGAATAGGTTTAGGGTTGGGGTTGGGGTTAGAGTTAGGGGTTTTGGTTATGGTTAGGATTAGGGTTAGGATTAGGGTTAGGGTTAGTGGTTAGGATTGGGGTTAGGGTTAGGGTTGGGATAGGGGTTGGGGGTTAGGGTTGGGGTTAGGTTTAGGGTTAGGATTGAGGTTAGGAGTAGGGTTTGGGTTGGCATTGGGGTTAGGGGTAAGAGTTAGGGTTAGGGGTTATGGTTCGATCTGGGGTAGTTTTAGGACTAGGGCTGGGGCTGGGGCTAGGGCTAGGAGTCAGGGTTAGGGTTAGGGTTTAGTGTTAGTGTTGGGGTTGGGGGTTAAGGGTTGGGGTTAGGGTTATGGTTAGGGTTAGGGCTAGGGTTAGGGGTTAGGGTTGGGTGTTAGGGTTAGGGGTTAGGGTTACGGTTGGGTTCTGGTTTAGGATTGGAATTAGGGTTAGTGGTACGTTTAGGGTTAAGGTTGGGGTTGGGGTTATGTTTAGTGTTAGGGTTTGTGTTAGGGTTAGGGTTAGGGTTACAGCTAAGGGGTTGGTGTTAGGATTAGTGTTTGATTTTAGGGTTAGGGTTGGGGTTGGGGTTAGGTTAGGTTTGGGGGTTGGGGTTAGGGTTTAGGTTTATGGTTAGTGTTAGTCTTTGATTTGGCTTTACTCTTGGGTTTAGGGTTAGAAGAGGTTTAGGTTTAGGGTTAGGTTTGGGGTTAGGGTTAATGTTGGGGTTAGGTTTAGTGGTTAGGGATAGGGTTAGGGTTAGGGGTTTTTGTTAGGGTTAGTGTTAAGGGTTAGGGTTTGGTTTAGGGGTTTGATTTAGGGTTAGGGTTAGGGATAGGGTTTGGTTTAGACTTAGGACTAGCGTTACTCTTGGGTTTAGTGTTAGAAGAGGTTTAGGGTTAGAGTTGGGTTTGGGGTTAGAGTTAGTGTTAGGGTTAGGATTAGTGGTTAGGGGTAGGGTGGGGGTTAGTGGTTTTGTTGGGGTTAGGGTTGGGGTTAGGTTTGGGGTTTGGTTTAGAGTTAGGGTTGGGGTTAGAGTTCGGGCTCGGGATTGGTTTAGGACTAGGGCTAGTGCTAGGTCTAGGGAGAGGGCTAGGGGCTGGGGCTAGGGTTGGGGTTTTTGTTTAGTGTTATGGTTGGGGTTAGAGTTAAGTGTAGGGATAGGGTTAGGTGTTAGGGATAGTGTTAGGGATTAGGATTAGGGTTAGGGCTGGGGTTTGGGCTTAGGATTAGGGAAAGAACGTGGCTTACGATATGTGTTAGCGTTGAGGGTAGGGTTAGGATTAGATTTGAGGCCTAGGGCTAGGGTTAAGTTTAGTGTAGGGTTAGGGAAGGGTTGGCGTTGGGGTGGGGTTTGGGGTTGAGGTTAGCGTCACTATTAGGTTTATTGTTGGGGTTAGGGGTTGGGGTTAGGGGTTGGGGTTAGGGTTAGGGCTAGGTGTTAGGATTAGGGGTTAGTTCTAGTGTTCGTGTAGGGATTAGGGTTAGTGTTGGGGTTAGGGTTAGGGTTGAGGTTGGGGTTGGGTTTGGGGTTGGGGTTATGGTTAGGGTTGGGGGTTAGTTTTAGGTTTAGCGTTGGTGTTAAGTTTGGGGTTAGGGTTAGGATTAGGTTTAGGGGTTAGCTTTGGGGTTAGTGTTAGGGTTTGAGCTGGGGATGGGGTTAGGGTTGGGTTGGGGTAGAGGTAGTTTTGGGTGTTAGGGTTAGGGTTAGGGTTAGCGTTACTCTTAGTTTAGGGTTAGGGTTAGTGTTAGGGTTTAGGTTTAGGGATAGGGTTGGGTGTTAGGTTTAGGGATAGGGTTAGGGGTTAGGTTAGGGTTAGTGTTGGGGTTAGGGGTTTAGGGTTAGGGATAGGGTTAGGGGTTAGGGGATAGGATTCGGGTTAGCGTTGGGGTTTAGGATTATGGTTAGGGTTAGGGTTAGGATTCGGTTTAGGTTCAGCGTTACTGTTAGGTTTAGGGTTAGAAGAGGTTTAGGGTTAGGTGTTAGGGTTAGGGTTAGGGTTAGGGGTCTTGGTAAGGGTTACTGTTAGTGTTACTGGTTAGGGTTGGGGTTGGGCTTAGGGTTAGAGGTTGTGGTTGGGGTTAGGGTTAGAGTTAGGGGTTGGGGTTAGCGTTAATCTTAGGTTTAGTGTTAGTGTTAGGGTTAGGGTTAGGGTTTTGTTTAGGGTTGAGGTTAGGGTTAGGGGTTGGGGTTAGGGTTAGGATTATAGTTAGGGTTAGGGTTAGGGTTGGGGTTAGGGATTAGGGTTAGTGTTAGGGTTAGGCTTAGTATTGGGGTTGGGGTTAGGGTTGAAGTTGGGGTTAGGGTTGGGATTGGGTTTGAGGTTAGTGTTGGGATTGTGGTTGGGTTTAGGGTTTGGTTTGGGGTTAGGGTTTGGGTTAGGGGGTTAGGGTTAGGGTTAGTGGTTAGGGTTAGGGTTAGTTTAGGGGTTAGGTTTATGGTTAGGGTTAGTGTTAGGGGTTAAGTTTATAATTTAGGGTTATGGTTAGGGTATGGTTAGGGTTAGGGTTATCGTTAGGGTTAGGGATAGGGTTAGGGTTAGGGGTAAGGGTTAGTGTTAGGGTTGGAATTAGGGTTAGGGGTTAGGGTTGGGGTTAGGGGTTAGGGTTATGGTTAGGGTTAGGGTTATATTGTGTTTGGGGTTAGGGTTGAAGTTGAGGTTAGGGTTGGGATAGTGTTTGGGGTTAGTGTTGGGATTGTGGTTGGGTTTAGGTTTGCGGTTGGGTTTAGGGTTAGGTTTGGGGTTAGGGTAGGGTTAGGGTTAGGATTGGGGTTAGGGTTGTTGTTGGGGTAGGGTAAGGGTTAGGGTTAGGGTTAGGCTTTGGGGTTAGGGTGAGGGTTATGGTTAGGGTTAGGGTTAGGGATAGGGTTAGGGTATGGTTAGGGTTAGGGTTAGGGTTAGGGTTAGAGGTTAGGTTTAGGATTAGGATTTGGTTAGGGGTTAGGGTTAGGGTTAGATTTGGGGGTTAGGGTGAGGGTTAGGTTTGGGGTTGGGGTTAGGGTTAGGTGTTGGGGTTAGTGGTAGGGGTTAGGGTTAGGGTAGGGGTAGGGGTGGGTTTAGGGTTAGGGTTGGGGTTAGATTTGGGGGGTGCGGTGTAGGGTAGGGGTTTGGTTTAGCATTAGGGTTTGGTTTAGGGTTTGTGTTAGCGTTACACTTAATTTTAGGGTTAGAGGGTTTAGCATTAGGGTTAGGATTAGGGGTGAGTGTTAGGGTTAGGGTTAGGTTTAGCGATGAGGATTTGCTTTAGGGTTAGATTTGGGGTTAGGGTTAGGGTTAGGGTTAGGTTGGGGTTAGGGTTAGGGTTGGGGTTGGGGGTTAGAGTTAGGGTTAGGGTCAGGGTTGGGGTTTGGGTTAGGTTTAGTGTTGAGGGTTACGTCTAGGGGTTTAGGGTTGGGCTTAGTGTTTGGTTAGGGTTAGGGTTAGGGGTTAGGGTTGGGTTAAAGTTAGGTTGGGGTTAGGGTTAGGGTTAGGGTTAGGGTGTGGGGTTAGAGTTGGCGTGGGGGTTTGGTTTAGGGTTAGGGTTGGTGTTAGGGTTAGGGTTATGGTTACGTCTGGGGGTTAGGGTTGAGGCTTAGTGTTTGGTTTATGGTTAGGGTTAGGGTTAGGTTAGTTTAGGGTTAGGGTTGGGGGTTGGGTTTTAGGTTTATGGTTAATGTTAGGCTTAGGGTTAGTGTTGGGGTTAGGGTTATATTTTGGGTTAGGGTGAGGGTTAGGTTTGGGGTTAGGGTTAGGGTTAGGTGTTAGGGTTAGTGGTAGGGATAGGGTTAGGGATAGGGGTAGGTTTGGGGTTAGGGTTAGGGGTTGGATTTGGGGTTCGGTGTGGGGTGAGGGTTTGGTTTAGCATTGGGGTTTGGTTTAGGGTTTGTGTTAGCGTTACTCTTAATTTTAGGGTTAGAAGAGGTTTAGAGTTAGGGTTAGGTTTTGGGGTGAGTGTTAGGGTTAGGGTTAGGTTTAGCGATAGGATTTGCTTTAGGGTTAGATTTAGGGTTAGGGTTAGGGTTAGGGTTAGGTTGGGGTTAGGGTTAGGGTTAGGGTTAGGGGTTAGAGTTAGGGTTAGGGTCAGGGTTAGGGTTTGGGTTAGGTTTAGTGTTAGGGTTACGTCTAGGGTTTAGGGTTAGGCTTAGTGTTTGGTTAGGGTTAGGGTTAGGGGTTAGGGTTAGGGTTAAAGTTAGGTTGGGGTTAGGGTTAGGGGTTAGGGTTGGGGTGTGGGGTTAGAGTTAGCGTTGGGGTTTGGTTTAGGGTTAGGGTTGGTGTTAGGGTAAGGGTTATGGTTACGTCTAGGGGTTAGGGTTAGGCTTAGTGTTTGGTTTTATGGTTAGGGTTAGGGTTAGGTTAGTTTTAGGGTTAGGGTTAGGGTTAGGTTTTAGGTTTATGGTTAATGTTAGGCTTAGGGTTAGGGGTTGGGGTTGGGGTTATATTTTGGGTTAGGGTGAGGGTTGGGTTTGGGGTTAGGGTTAGGGTTAGGTGTTAGGGTTAGTGGTAGGGATAGGGTTAGGGATAGGGGTAGGTTTAGGGTTAGGGTTAGGGTTAGATTTGGGGTTCGGTGTGGGGTAAGGGTTTGGTTTAGCATTAGGGTTTGGTTTAGGGTTTGTGTTAGCGTTACTCTTAATTTTAGGGTTAGAAGAGGTTTAGAGTTAGGGTTAGGTTTTGGGGTGAGTGTTAGGGTTAGGTTTAGGTTTAGCGTTAGGATTTGCTTTAGGGTTAGATTTGGGGTTCGGGGTAGGGTAAGGGTTTGGTCTATCGTTAGTGTTATGGTTAGGGTTAGTGTTAGCGTTACTCTTAGTTTTGGGGTTAGAAGAGCTTTAGGGTTAGGGTTAGGGATAAGGTTAGGGTTAGGGTTAGGGGTGGTTTAGGGTTGGGGTTAGGGTTAGAGTTAGGGGTTTGGTTACGGTTGGGGTTAGGGGTTAGGATTAGGGTTAGAGTTAGGGATTAGGATTAGGGTTAGGGTTAGGGTTTGGATAGGGGTTAGGGTTGGGTTAGGGTTAGGGTTAGGGTTAGGTTGGGGTTAGGGTTAGGGTTGGGGTTTAGGGTTAGGGTTAGGGTTAGGGTTAGTTTTGGGGTTAGGGGTTGGGGTTAGGGTTAGGGTTAGGTTAGGTTGGGGGTTAGGGTTAGGGATTAGGATTAGGGTTTGGGTTAGTGTTGGGATAGGGGTTAGGGTTAGGGTTAGGGTTAGGGGTTAGGTTGGGGTTAGGGTTAGGGTTAGGGGTTAAGGGTTGGGGTTAGGGTTAGGGCTAGGGTTAGGGTTAGGGGTTAGTGTTAGGGAAGGGGTTAGGGATAGGGTTAGGGTTTGGGTCTGGTTTTGAATTAGTATTAGGGTTAGTGGTACGTTTAGGGTTAAGGTTAGGGTTGGGGTTAGGTTTAGGGTTAGGGTTTGTGTTAGGGTTAGGATTAGGGTTACGGCTAGGGGTTAGTGTTAGGCTTAGTGTTTGATTTTAGGATTAGGGTTAGGGTTAGGGTTAGGTTAGGTTTAGGGTTGGGGTTAGGGTTTAGGTTTATGGTTAGTGTTAGTCTTTGATTTAGCTTTACTCTTAGGTTTAGAGTTAGAAGAGGTTTAGGTTAGGGTTAGGTTTAGGGTTAGAGTTAATGTTAGGGTTAGGGTTAGTGGTTAGGGTTAGGGTTAAGGTTGGGGTTTTTGTTAGGGTTAGTGTTAGGGTTGGGGTTTGGTTTAGGGTTTGGATTTATGGTTAGGGTTAGGGTTAGATTAGTGTTAGGGTTAGGGTTAGGGTTAAGGTTTAGGTTGGGGTTAGGGTTAGGGATTAGGTCTTGGGTTTAGGGTTAGGCTTAGTGTTTGGTTAGGGTTAGGGTTAGGGTTAGGGGTTAGGGTTAGGGGTTAGAGGGTTAGGTTGGGGTTAGGATTAGGGTTATGGTTAGGGTTAGGGGTTAGGAGTTAGCGTTGGGGTTAGGTTTAGGGTTAGGGTTGGTGTTAGGTTTAGGGTTATGGTTACGTCTAGGGGTTAGGGTTGAGGCTTAGTGTTTGGTTTTTAGTGTTAGGGTTAGGGTTGGGTTAGGTTTAGGTTTAGGGTTAGGGTTAGGTTTTCGTTTTATGGTTAATGTCAGGCTTAGGATTGGCTGTTACTCTTAGGTTTAGGGTTAGAAGGGTTTAGGTTTAAGGTTAGGTTTGGGGTTAGAGTTAGTGTTAGGGTTAGGGATAGTGGTTAGGGTTAAGGTTAAGGTTAGAAGTTTTTGTGGGGTTAGTGTTAGGGTTAGGGCTTGGTTTGGGGTTTGGGTTAGGGTTAGGGTCAGTGTTATGGTTCGGGCTCGAGATTGGTTTAGGACTAGGCCTGGTGCTATGTCTTGGGATAGGACTAGGGCTATGCCTAGGGTTGGGGTTGTGTTTAGTGTTATGGTTGGGGTTAGAGTTAAGGGTAGGATTAGGGTTAGGGTTTAGGGATAGGTATAGGGATAGTGTTACAGTTAAGGTTAGGGTTAGGGATTAGGCTTAGGGTTAGGGTTAGGGTTTAGGCTTAGGGTTAGGGAAAGAAAGTAGGCTTACGATGTGTGTTGGGGTTAAAGGTAGGGTTAGGGTTAGATTTAGGCCTAGGGCTGAGGTTAAGTTTAGTGTAGGGTTAGGGTAGGGTTGGAGTTGGGGTTAGGTTTAGGGTTAAGGTTAGCATTACTATTTGGTTTATTGTTAGGGTTAGGGTTAGGGTTGGGGGTTAGGGTTAGGGATAGGATTATATGTTAGGTTTTAGGGTTAGTTTTATGGTTGGTGTAGGGGTTAGGGGTAGGGGTTGGGTTTATGGTTAGTGTTAGGGTTAGGGTTGGGGTTAGTGTTAGCTTTGGTGTTGGGGTTATGGTTAGGGTTGGGTTAGTGTTAGGTTTAGGGTTGGTGTTAAGGTTAGGGTTAGGGTTTAGGATTAAGTTTAGGGGTTAGGGTAAGGGTAAGGATTTAGGGTTAGTGTTAGTGTGAGGTTTAGGGTTTGGGTTAGCGTTTGGTTTAGGGTTGGGGTTTGGAGGTTAGGTTTATGGTTGTGGTTAGGGTTAGGGTTAGGGTCGGTGTTAAGGTTAGGGGTAAGATTAGGGTTAGGTTTAGGGGTTAGGGTTTGGGGTAATGTTAAGGTTTATGGTTAGTGTTAGTGTTTGGGTTAGGTTAGGGTTAGTGTTAGAGTTAGGTGTTGGGGTTAGAAGCAGCGTTAGGGTTAGGGTTAAGGTTAGTGTTAGGGTTAGGCATTAGGGTAGGGTTAGGGTGAGGGTAGTGGTTCGGGTTAGTGTTAGGGTTTGGTTAGTTTTGGGGTTGGGGTTAGGGTTGATGATGGAGTTAGGGTTGGGTTTGGGGTTGGGATTAAGGTTGTGATTGTGGTTTGGTTAAGGGTTGGGTTTCGTGTTAGGTTTAGGGTTGGGTTTAGGATTAGGATTAGGGTTAGTGTGGGGTTTATGGTTAGGGTTGGGGTTAGGATTAGGGTTAGGTTTGGTGTTAGGGTTGGGTTTAGGGTTAGGGTTTATGGTTGGGGTTAAGGTTAGGGTTAGGGTTAGGGTTATGATTAGGGCTAGGGATAGGTTTAGAACTAGGCTAGGCCTAGGGCTAGGTTTAGAGTTAGGGTTAGGTTTTGGGGTTGGGGTTAGGGTTAGAGTCAGGGTTTTGATTTAGGGTTAGGGTTAGGGTTAAGTTTAGCGTTACTCTTTGGTTTAGGGTTAGAAGAGGTTTAGGGTTAGGGTTAGGGTTAGGGTTGGGGTTAGGTTTATGGGTTGGGGTTAGGTTTATGGGTTACAGTTAGGGTTAGGGTTTGGTTTAGGATTAGGATTAGGGTTAGGGTTAGGTTCATGGTTAGGGTTTGGTTTAGGGTTAGTAATAGGGTTATGGTTAGGGATTTTGGTTAGGGTTACGGTTAGGGTTAGAGGCTAGGGTTGGGGTTAGTGTTACTCTTAATTTTAGGGTTAGAAGAGGTTGGGGTTAGGGTTACGGTTAGGTTTAGGGTTTGGTTTAGGGCTAGGGTTAGGGTTAGGGTTAGCATTACTCTTAGGTTTAGGGTTAGAAAATGTTTAGGGTTGGGGTTAGGGTTAGGGATAGGGTTAGCGTTAGTTTTGGGGTTAGGATTAGCTTTAGGGGGTAGGGTTAGGGGGTAGGGGTAGGGGTTGTTTTGGGGTTAGGATTAGGGTAGGGTTAGGATTAGGGTTGGGGGTTAGGGTAAGGGGGTTAGGGTTAGGGTTAGGGGTTAGGGTTAGGGTTAGTGTTAGGGTTAAGGTTAGGTTTAAGGGTTAGGGTTGGGGTTAGGGTTAGGGTTAGGGCTTAGGGGTAGGCGTAGGGGTAGGCGTAGGAGTAGTGGTAGGGGTAGGGGTAGGGGTAGGGTTAGTGTTAGGGTTAGGGTTAGATTTAGGGTTCGTTTGTAGGGGTGAGGGTTTGGTTTAGCATTAGGGTTAGGATTAGTGTTAGTGTTAGCGTTACTCTTGGTTTTAGGGTTAGAAGGGTTTAGGGTTAGGGTTAGGGTTAGTGGTGAGGGTTAGGGTTAGGTTTAGGGTTAGGGTTTGGTTTAGGGTTAGATTAGGGTTCGGGGTAGGGTAAGGTTTTGGATTAGCGTTATGGTTAGGGTTAGTGTTAGTGTTAGCGTTACTCTTAGTTTTAGGGTTAAAGGGGTTTTAGATTAGGGTTAGGTTAGGGGTTAGGATTAGGGTTCCGGTTAGGGTTGGGATAGGGGTTAGGGTTAGGGTTGGTGTTAGGGTTAGGGTTAGGGCTGGGGTTGGCTTTAGGGTTAGGGTTAGAGTTAGGGTTAGGTTTATGGTTCGAGCTAGGGATGGTTTTAGGACTCGGGCTAGTGCTAGGGCTAGGGTTAGGGTTAGGGTTAGGGTTAGGGATTAGGGTTAGGGTTAGGGTTAGGGTTAGGGGTTAGTGTTAGGGTTAGGGTTAGGGTTAGTGTTAAGGTTAGTGTTAAGGGTTATGGTTATGGTTAGGGTTAGGGTTAGGGGTTTAGGATTAGGGTTAGGGTTACGGTTGGGGTTAGTGTTACTCTTGGGTTTAGTGTTAGGGTTAGGGTTAGAGTTAGGGTTTTGGTTAGGGTTAGGTTTACGGTTAGGGGTTAGGGGTTAGGGGTTAGGGTTAGGGTTAGGGTTAGGGGTTAGGGTTAGGGATAGGGTTAGGGTTAGTGTTAGGGTTAGTGTTAAGGGTTACGTTTAGGGTTAGAGTTAGGGTTACGGTTAGGGTTTAGGGTTAGGTTTAGGGTTAGGGTTAGTGTTACTCTTAGGTTTAGTGTTAGGGTTAGGGTTAGGATTAGGGTTTTGGTTAGGGTTAGGGTTACGGTTAGGGGTTAGGTTAGGGGCTAGGATTAGGGTTAGGGTTGGGGTTTAGGGTTAGTGTTAGGGTTAAGTTAGGGTTAGGGTTAGGGTTTAGGTTAGGGTTTGGGTTAGGGGTAGGGGTTAGGGGTGGTGTAGGGTTAGGGTTAGGGGTAGGGGTAGGGATAGGGTTACGGTTAGGGTTAGGGTTAGGGTTGGGGTTAGTGTTAGTGTTAGGGTTAGCGTTAGGGATAGGGTTGGGGTTAGGGTTAGGGTTAGGTGTTAGGGTTAGGGGTAGGGGTAAGTGTAGGGGTAGGTTTAGGAGTAGGGTTAGGGTTAGGGTTAGGGTTAGATTTGGGTTCGGTGTAGGGTAAGGGTTTGGTTTAGCATTAGGTTTTGGGTTAGGGTTTGTGTTAGTGTTACTCTTAGTGTTAGAGTTAGAAGAGGTTTAGGGTTAGGGTTAGGTTTAGGGGTGAGTGGTAGGATTCGGGTTAGAGTTTGGATGAGGTTTAGGCTTAGTGTTTGTTTTAGGGTTAGTTTTAGGGTTCGGAGTATGGTAAGGGTTAGGGTTAGGGTTAGGGGTTAGTGTAAGGGTTAGGGTTAGGGTTAGGGGTTAGGTTTAGGGTTAAGTTTATGTTTAGGGTTACGGTTAGGTTTAGGATTAGGGTTAGGCTTAGGGTTAGGGTTAGGGGTTAAGGTTAGGGTTAAGGGGTTAGGGTTAGGGTTAAGGTTAGGGGTTAGGGTTAGGGTTAGGTTTGGGGTTACGGTTAGGGATAGGTTTAGGTTTAGGGGTTAGTGTTAAGGTTAGGGTTAGTGTTAGTGTTAAGGGTTACGGTTACGGTTTAGGGTTAGGGTTAGGGTTAAGGTTAGGGGTTAGGGTTAGGTTTAGATTTAGGGTTATGGTTAGGGTGAGGGTTAGGGTTAGGGGCTAGGGTTAGGGTTAGGGGTTAGGTTTAGGGTTAGGGTTAGGGTTAGGGTTAGGTTTAGGTTTAGTGTTACTCTTAGATTTAGGGTTAGAAGAGTTTTAGGATTAGGGTTAGGGTTAGGGTTGGGGTTAGAGTTAGTGTTAGGGTTAGGGTTGGGGTTAGGGTTTGGGTTAGGGGTTTTGTTAGGGTTAGGGTTAGGGTTATGGTTAGGGTTTGGTTTAGGATTAGGTTTAGAGTTATGGTTCTGGCTCGGGATTGGTTTAGGACTAGGGCTAGTGCTAGGGCTAGGGCTAGGGCTAGGGCTAGGGCTAGGGTTAGCGTTAGTGTTTAGTGTTATGGTTAGGGTTAGAGTTAAGTTTAGGGATAGGTTTGGGGGTTAGGGATAGGGTTAGGGATAGTGTTAGGGTTAAGGTTAGGGATAGGGATTAGGGTTAGAGTTAGGGGTTAGGGTTAGGGTTAGGTTTAGGGTAGGGTTATGGTTAGTGTTCGTCTTTGTGGTTACGGTTACTGTTAGCATTAGTGTTAGGGTTGTATTAGCATTAGGATTAGGGTTAGTGTTTAGAGTTAGGGTTAGGGTTAGGGTTTAGGGTTTAGGGATAGGGTTAAGGTTATGGTTAGGCTTAGGGTTGTGTTAGGGTTAGGGTTACGGGTAGGGTAAGTGGTAGGGGCACGGTTTGGGTGTATGGTTAGGGTTAGTGTTAGGGATAGGGTTGGGTTAGGGTTAAGGTTAGGGTATAGGGTGTAGGGTTTAGGGTTTGGGTTAGTGTTAGAGTTTAGGGTTTAGAGTTAAAATGAGGGTTATGGTTAAGTTTCGGGTTAGGGCAAGGGCTAGTACTAGGGCTAGGGCTACAGGTAGGGCTAAGGTGGGGTTAGGGTTAGTGTTTAGGGTTGGGGTTAGGGTTTAAGGTTAGGTTTAGGTTTATGTTTAGGGTTAGGGTTTGTTAGGATTAGGATTACAGGTAGGGTATGGGGTAGGTGTGCGGTTTCAGTGTGAGGTTACGGTTAGGGTTGGGATATGGTTGGGTTTGCATTTGGGTTAGGGTTAAGTTAGGGTATACGGTTTAGGGTTAGGGTTAGGGTTACAGTTTAGTGTTTAGGGTTAGGTTAGGGTTAGGGGTTAGGGGTTAGGCTTAGGGCTAGGGCTAGGGATAGGGTAAGGGCTAGTGATAGGACCAGGGCTATGGCAAGTGCTAAGGTTAGGGTTAGGGTTAGTGTTTCTGGTTAGGGTTAGGTTTGGGTTTAGGATTTAGGGTTAGGGTTAGGGTGAGGGTTGGTGTTAGGTTTTCGGGTTTAGGCTTAGGGTTAAGGTTAGGGTTAGGGTTAGGTTTAGGGCTACGGATAGGGTTACGGCTAGGGTTAGGTTTAGGGTTAGGGGTTAGGGTTTTGTGTAGGGGTAGGAGTAGTGGTAGGGGAAGCGGTATGGCTAGGGGTTAGGGTTAGGGTTAGGGTTAGGGTTGGGTTAGGGTTAGGGTTAAGGTTAGGGTTTAGGGTTTTGGGGTTAGGGTTGGAGTTAGGGTTAGGGTTAGGGCTAGGGATAGGGTTAGAGCTAGAGATAGTGCTAGGGCTAGGGTTAGGGTTAGGGGGTAAGGTTAGGGTTAGGGTTAGGGGTAGGGGGTGCAGTTAGGACTTCTGGTTAGTTTTAGTGTTAGGGTTATGGTTGGATTAGGATTAGGGTTAGGGTTAGGGTTATGGTGTAGATTTTAGGGTTGAGGTTGGTGTTAGGGTGTGGGTTTAGGGTTAGGGTTCAGTTTAGGTTTAGGATTTAAGGTTAGGGTTGGGGTTAGGGTGTAGAGTTTAGGGTTATGGATAGTGTTAGTGTTAGGTTTTAGGGTTAGAGTTAGCGTTAAGGATTAGGGTTGGGGTTAGGATAAAGGTTAGTTTTATATTTAGGGTTAAGATTAGGGTAAGTGTTAGTGTTAGGGTTAGGGTTGGGCTTAGTGTTAGGATTAGGGTTAGGTTTATGGTTAGGGTATGTTTAGGGTTAGGGTGGGGTTGGGTTTAGAGTTAGGGCTAGGGTTAGTGTTACTGTTAGGGTTATGGTTAGAAGAAGTTTAGATTTAGGGTTAGGGTTAGGGTTAGGGTTAGGGTTAGGGTTGGTGCAAGGGCTAGGGATAGGGTAAGGGCTAGTGCTAGGGCTGAGGGCTATGGCTAGTGCTAAGTTTGGGGTTGGGGTTTAGGGTTAGGGTTAGGTTTGGGTTTAGGATTTAGGGTTAGGGGTTAGGTTTAGGGCTAGCGTTAGTGTTAGGATTTGGGGTTTGGGCTTAGGGTTGGGGTTAGGGTTGGGGCTAGGGATAGGGTTAGGGCTACTATTAGGGTTAGGGTTAGGGGTTACACTTATGTGTAGGGGTAGGGGTAGGAGTAGGGGAAGCGGTATGGCTAGGGATTGGGGTTAGGGTTAGGGTTAGGGTTACGGTTAAGTTTAGGTTTTAGGGTTTACGGTTAGGGTTAGCATTAGGGTTAAGGCTAGGGATAGGGTTAGAGCTAGGTATAGTGCTAGGGCTAGGGTTAGGGTTAAGTTTAGGGGTTAGGGTTGGGGTTGGGATAGGGTTAGGACTTCTGGTTGGGTTAGGGTTAGGGTTATGGTTGGATTAGGGTTGTGGATAGGGTTAGTGTGTAGAGTTTAGGGTTAAAGTTAGTGTTAGAGTTAGGGTTAGATTTGGGTTTAGGATTTAAGGTTAGGATTAGCATTAGGGTGTAGAGTTTAGGGTTAGGGTTCGTATTAGTGTTAGGCTTTAGGGTTAGGGTTAGCGTTAGGGGTTAGGGTTAGGTTTAGGGTTAAGGTTAGTTTTAGATTTAGGGTTAAGGTTAGGGATAGTGTTATTGTTAGTGTTAGGGTTGGGGTTGGGCTTAGTGTTAGGGTTAGGGTCAGGTTTAGGGTTAGGGTTAGGTTAGGGTTAGGGTAGAGTTAGGGCTAAAGTTAGGGTTAGAGTTAGGGTTGGGTTAGGGTTAGGGTTAGTATAGGGGCAGAGTTAGGGCTAGGGATAGGGTTAGGGCTGGGGCTAGGGTTGGGGTTTGGGGTTAGGGTTACGCTTAGGGATAGGGAAAGGGTTATGGCTTGGGGTTAGGGTTAGTGTTAGGGTTAGGGTTGGGTTAGTGTTAGGTTAGTGTTAGGGTTAGAGTTAGGGCAGGGTTAGGTTTAGGTTTAGGGTTTAGTGTTATGGTTAGTGTTAGAGTTTAGGGTTAGGGTTAGGATTAGGGTTAGGGTTAGGATTATTGTTAGGGTTAGGGTTACTCTTAAGGTTAGGAGTTAGTTTAGGGTTATGTTTACGGTTATGGTTAGGGTTACGGTTACGGTTACGGTTAGGGGTTAGGGTTAGGTTTAGGGTGAGAGATATAGTTTAATGTTAGGGTTAATCTTAGAGTTATAGTTAGGGTTGGGTCAGGGTTATGGTTGGGGTTGGGGTTAGGGTTAGGTTTAGGGTTAGCATTACTGTTAGGGTTAGGGTTAGAAGAGGTTTAGGATTAGGGTTAGGTTTAGAATAAGGTTAGGGTTAGGTTAAGTTACAGGATTAGCATTAGAGTTAGTGTTAGTATTGGTGGTTACGGTTAGGGTTAGCGTTAGTGTTAGGGTTGTGTTAACATTAGGATTAGGGTAAATGTTTAGAGTTAGGGTTAGGTTTAGGGTTTAGGGTTTAGGGATAGGGTTAGGGTTATTATTTAGGTTAGGGTTGTATTAGGTTTAGGGTTACGTGTAGGATAAGGGTTAGGGGTGCAGTTTGGGTGTAGGGTGAGCGTTAGGGTTAGGGATAGGTTTGGGTTAGCATTTGGGTTGGGTTAGGGTTAAGGTTAGAGTATAGGGTTTAGGGTTAGGGTTTAGGTTAGGGTTTAAGGTTTAGGGTTAGGGTGAGGGTTGGGGTTAAAGCTAGGGCTAGGGATAAGGTAAGGACAAGTGCTAGGGCTAGGGCTACGGCTAGTGCTAAGGTTAGGGTTAGGGTTGGTGTTTGGGGTTAGGGTTAGGTTTAGGTTTAGGATTTAGGGTTTGGGTAGGGTTAGGGTTAGTGTTAGGATATGGGTGTAGAGTTTATGGTTAGGTTTACTGTTAGGGTTTTGGGTTAGGGGTTAGGATTAGTGTTAGGGTTAGGGTTACTCTTAGGGTTAGGAGTTAGGGTTAGGGTTAGGGATACGGTTATGATTAGGTTTACGTTTACGGTTAGGGTTAGGGGTTAGGTTTAGGGTGCAGAGTATAGGGTTAGGGTTAGTGTTAGGGTTAGGCTTAGGATTAGGATTAGCCTTAGGGGTTAGGGTTAGCGTTAGGGTTAAGGTTAGTGTTAGGATTTAGGGTTAGCATTAAGGTTAGTGTTAGCGTTAGGGTTAGGGTTGAGGTTTTGTTAGGGTTAGGATTAGGTTTAGGGTTACGGTGGGGTTGGGGTTGGGGTTGGGGATGGCTAGGGATAGGGCTAGGGCTAGTGCTAGGGCTGGGGCTATGGCTAGGGGCTAGGGTTGGGGCAAGGGTTAGGGTTTAGGGTTAGGGTTAGGGTTAGGGGTTAGGGCAAAGTTAGGTTGGGGTTAGGGTTTAGGGTTAGGGTTAGTGTTAGAGTTTAGGGTTTGGGTTAGGATAAGTGTTAGGGTAAGGGTTACTCTTGGGGTTAGGGTTAGGGTTTTGGATTATGGTTAGGGTTACGGTTACAGTGAGAGTTAGGGGTTAGGGTTAGGGATAGAGTGAGGGATAGAGTTTAGGGTTAGGGTTAGGGTTTGGTTTAGTGTTAGTGTTAGGGTTAGGGTTTAGGGTTAGTGTTAGGGTTAGAGTTAGGTTTAGGGTTAGGGTATGTTTAGGGTTAGGGTTGGGGTTGGGGTTGGGGGTTAGGTTTAGGGTTAGTGTTACTGTTAGGGTTAGGGTTAGAAGAGGTTTAGATTTAGGGTTACGGTTAGAACAAGGTTAGGTTTATGGTTAGGGTGAGGGTTAGGGTTAGAGTTTGGGGTTTGGGTTAGGTTTAGGGTTAGGGGTTGGGGTTGGGTTAGGGTGAAGGTAAGGGTTAGGGTTTAGGGTTTGGGTTTAGGGTTAGTGTTAGTTTTCATGTTAGGGTTAGGCTTTAGGGTTAGGGTTAGTGTTACTGGTTAGGGTTAGGGTTGCGTTAGGTTTAGTGTTAGGGTTAGTGTTAAGTTTATGGTTAGGGTTCGGGTTGGCGTTGGGGTTAGCGTTAGCGTTAGGTTTAGGGGTTGGGTCTAGGGTTAGGGTTTATTGTTTAGAGATAGTTTGAGGGTTAGATTTAGGATTAGGGTTAGGATTGGGTTAGGGTTAGGTTAGGTTTTTGGCTAGGGTTAGTGCTAGGGCTACGGTTATGTTTAGGCTTGGGGTAGGTGTATGGTTGGGGTTGTGGCTAGTGTTACTGTTAGGGTTACGGTAGAAGAGGTTTAAGTTTAGGGTTACAGTTTGAATAAGGTTCGATTTAAGGTTTAGGATTTAGGTTTAAGGTTAGTTTAGGGTTAGAGTTAGGCTTTAGTGTTAGGGTTAGGATCATTGTTTAGGGTTACGGTTGGGGTTGAGGAAGGGGGTATGTTAGGGGTTGTGGTAGGGTTAGGGTTAGGGTTCAGTGTTAGGATTAGGGTTAGGGATAGAGGTAGGGTTATGGTTAGGGTTGGGTTAGGGTTAGGGATAGGGGTAGGGTTAGGTGTTGAGGTTAGTGTTAGGGTTAGGGTTGAGTTAGGGTTAGGGTTAGTGTTTAGGGTGAGGATTAGGGGTAGGGTTAGGGGTACAGTTAGTGTTGTTGCTAGAGTTAGGGTTAGGGTTTGGGGTAGGGTTGGGGCTAGAGGTAGGATGAGGGTTAGGGATAGGGCTAGGTTTAGGGACAGGGCTAGTGCTGGGGCTAGGGCTGCGGCTGGGGCAAAGTTTGGGGTTAGAGTTAGTGTTTGGGGTTAGGGTTAGTGTTGGGATTTAGGGTTAGGGTTAGTGTTATTTTTGGGATTAGGGTTAAGATTAGTTTAGATTTGGGTTTAGGTTTAGGGTTAGTGTTAGTGTTAGTGTTATTGTTGGGGTTAGTGTTAGGGTTAGGGTTAGGTTTAGGGTGAGAGTAGGTTCATGGTTGGGGTTTGGGTTGGGACTATGGTAAGGGTTAGGGTTAGCATTACTGTTAAGGTTAGGGTAAGAAGGTTTAGATTTAGGGTTAGGGTTAGAATAGGGTTAGGGTTAGGGTTAGGATAGGGTTAGAGTTGGGGTTAGGGGTAGGGGGTAGGATTAGGGGTTGAGGGTAGTGTTAGGGTTAAGGTTAGGGTTGTGTTAGGGTTAGGGTTAGGTTTGGGGCCGGTGAAAGGGCTGGGGTTTATAGCTAGGGGCAATGTCTAGGGATAGGACTAGGACTAGGGTTAGGGTTAGGGTTAGGTGTAAGGGTGGGATTAGGGGTTGAGGTTAGTGTTAGGGTTAGAGTTAGGGTTGGGTTAGAGTTAGGGTTAGGTTTGGGATTAGGGTTAGTGTTAGTGTTAGCGTTAGGTTTACAGTTAGGGCTAGTTTTAGGGTTAGGGTTAGGGTTAGGGTTTATGGTTTAGGGTTAGGGTTAAGGCTAGGGTTAGTTTTAGGACAGGGCTAGTGCTGGGGCTTGGGCTATGGCTGAGGCTAAGGTTAGGGTTAGTGTTTAGGGTTAGTGTTAGGTTTAGATTTAGGATTTAGGGTTAGTGTAGTTTTAGGGGTAGGGTTAGGGTTAGTGTTAGATTTTAGGGTTAAGGATTAGGTTTAGGTTAGGGTTGGAGCTAGGGATAGGGTTAGGGCTGGGTTAGGGTTAGGATTAGGGGTTAGGGTTACGGTTAGGGGTAGGGGTATTAGTAGGGGAAGGTGTATGGCTTGGGGTTAAGGTTAGGGTTAGGTTTGGGTTAGGGTTAGGATTAGGGTTTGGGTTTAGGGTTTATGGTTAGGGTTAGGGTTAAGGTTAGGGTTAGGGTTTAGGGTTAGGGTTAGGGTTAGGGTTAGGGTTAATGTTAGGGTTAGGCTTTATAGTTAGGGTTAGCGTTAGGGTTTGGGTTAGGGTTAGGGTTAAGGTTAGTGTTAGATTTAAGGTTAGGGTTAGGGTTAGTGTTATGGTTAGGGTTAGGTTTAGGGTTGGGGTATGTTTAGGGTTAGGTTTGGGGTTGGGGTTACGGTTGGGTTAGGGTTAGTGTTACTCTTGGGGTTAGGGTTAGAAGAAGTTTAGATTGAGGTTAGGGTTGAGAAAGCTTGGAGGGTTAAGGTTAGGGTAGGATTAGGGTTAGAGTTGGGATTTGGGTTGGGGTTAGGGTTAAGTTTATGGTTAGCTTTACTGATAGAGTTGGGGTTAGAAAAGTTTAGGTTTAGGGTTAGGGTTAGAATAGAGTTAGGGTTAGGTTTAGTGTATTGGGCTTATGGTTAGCGTTTAGAATTTAGGGTTAGGGTTATGTTAGGGTTAGGGTTAGGGTTAGGATAGGGGTTAGGGCTAGGGTTGGGGGTTAGAGTTATGGTTGGGTTAGGGTTAGGGTTAGTATTGGGTAGGGTTAGGGGCTACAGTTAGGGCTAGGTCTAGGGTTAGGTTTAGGGTTTGGGGTTAGGGTTATGGGTAGGGATAGGGGAAGGGGTATGGCTTGGGGTTATTGTTAGGGTTAGGGTTAGAGTTGGGTTAGGGTTGAGTTTAGGGTTTAGGGTTAGGTTAGAGTTAGGGTTGGGTTATGGTTAGCTTTATTCTTAGGATTAGGGTTAGAAGTTTTAGTTTTAGGGTTATGGTTAGAATAGGGTTAAGGTTATGATTAGGGAAATAGGGTTACGGGTTAGCATTTATGATTTAGGGTTAGGGTTAGTTTAGGGTTAGGGTTAGGTTTAGGTTTAGGGTTAGGGTTAGTACCTGGTTAGGGTTAGGGCTAGTGATAGGGTAGGGCTAGGGTTAGGGTTAGGGCTAGGGATTATTGTTACGGGTAGGGTTAGGGGAAGGGGTATGGCTTGGGGTTAGGGTTAGGGTTAAGGTTAGGGTTAGGGGATAGAGTTAGGGGTTAGGTTTAGGGTTAGGGTTAGGGTTAGGGTTAGCGTTAGCCTTTAGTTTTAGGTTAGAAAGGGTTAGGGTTAGTGTTAGCGTTAGGGGTTTTGGTTGGGGTTATGGTTAGTGTTAGGGTTAGGGTTGGGAGATAGATTTAAGGTTAGGGGTTAGAGTTAGGGTTAGGGGTTAGGGTTAGCGGTTGGGGTTAGGATTAGGGTTAGGGGTTAGGGTTAGGGTTAGGGTTAGCGTTACTCTTAGGTTTAGTGTTAGAAGAGGGTTAGGGTTAGGGTTTGGGTCAGGATCAGGGGTCAGGGTCAGGGTCAGAGTCAGGGTCAGGGTTTAGGATGAGGTTTAGCTTTAGGGTTAGTGTTAGCATTAGGGTTAGGGGTTAGGTTTAGGGTTGGGGGTTAGTGTTAGGGTTAGGGTTAGGATTAGGGTTAGGGTTAGGGGTTTAGGTTTAGGGTTACAGTTAGGGTTGGGGTTGGGGTTAGAGTTGGGGTTGGGGTTGGGGTTGGCTTAGGGTTAGGGTTAGGGTTAAGTTTAGGGTTGGGTTTAGCGTTGGGGTTGTGGTTAGGGTTAGGGTTTAGGTTTGGGGTTACGGTTATGGTTGGGCTTAGGGTTAGCGTTAGGTTTAGGTTTAGGGTTAGGGTTAGGATTTAGGGTTATTTTAGGGTTAGGGTTATTGTAGGGTTAGGGTTATGGTTAGGGTTAGTGGTAGGTTTCAGTGTTTAGGATTAGTGTCAGGGTTAGGGTTAGGGCTAGAAGTAGGGTTAGGGCTCGGGTTGGGGTTAGCGTTATGGTTAATATTAGGGTTAGGGGTTAGGTTTAGGTTAGGTTTAGGGTTAGGGTTAGTTTTACTCTTAGGGTTTGTGTTAGGGTTAGGGTTAGGGTTTAGGGTTAGGATTAGGTTTATGGTTAGCGTTAAGGTTATGGTAAGGGTTAGGGTTAGGGTAAGGGTTGGGGTTAAGGTTGGGTTGAGGTTAGGTGTAAGTGTAGGGGTAGGTTTAGTGTTAGGGTTACAGTTAAGGGTTAGGGTTAGAATTAGTTTAGGGGTAGTGGTATGGGGATGAGTTGGGGTCAGGGTTAACGTTAGTGCTATGGTTGGGTAGGGGTTTTGGTAAGGGTTAGAATTAGGGTTAGTGATAGTGTTAGGGTTAGGGCTAGAGATGGCGTTAGGGCGAGGGGCTATTGCTAGGGTTATGGCTAGGGCTTAGACAAGGGTTAGGGCTAGGGTTAGAGTTTTGGGTTAGGGCATGTTTTAGGTTTATGTTTAGTGGTAGGGGTTAGGGTTAGTGTTAGGGTTAGAGTTATCGGTTGGGGGTAGGGGTATGGGTAGGGGAATGGGTTGAAGTTAGTGTTAGGGTTAAGGTTTGGTTAGGGATAGTGTTAGGGTTAGGGTTGGGGTTAGGGTTAGGATTAGGGCTGGGGTTGGGGTTAGGGTTGGGTTTGTGGTTAGGGTTAGGGTTGGGGTTAGGTTTAGGTTTAGGGTTGGTGTTAGGTTTAGGGTGGGTTAGGGGTAGGGTTAGTGTTGGGGTTTGGTTGGGATAGGTTTAGTGTTCAGGTTTAAGGTTAGTGTTAGGATTAGTGTTAGGGTTAGGGTTTAGGGTTAGTGTTAGGGTTAGGGTTAGGGCTAGTGTTAGGGTTAGGGTTAGGGTCTGGGTCAGGGTCAGGGTCAGGGTCAGGGTCAGGCTCAGTGTTTAGGGTTACCTTTAGCATTAGGGTTAGCGTTAGGGTTAGGGTTAGGGTTAGCGTTAGGTGTTAGGGTTAGGGTTAGGGTTTAGGGTTAGGGTTAGGGTCAGGGTCAGGGTCAGGGTCAGGGTCAGAGATAGGGTCAGGGTTTAGGGTTAGGTTTAGCATTAGGGTTAGGTTTACGGTTAGGGTTAGCATTAGGGGTTTTGGTTAGGGTTAGGGTCAGGATCAGGGTCAGGGTCAGGGTCAGAGTCAGGGTCAGGTTTTGGGTTAGGTTTAGTGTTAGGGTTAGTGTTAGTGTTAGCGTTAGTTTTGGGGCTAGGGTTGGGAGGTTAGGGTTGGGGTTAGGGTTAAGTTGGGGTTGGGGTTAGGGTTGGGGTTGGGTTTGGTGTTAGAGTTGGGGTTAGGGTTAGGGTTACAGTTACGGTTAGTTTTAAAGTTGGGGTTAAGGTTAGGTTTGGGGTGGGGTTAGGGATAGGGTTGGGGTTAGGGTTAGGGTCAGGTTTAGGGGTTAGGATTTAGGGTTATTTTAGCGTTATGGTTATGGTTAGGATTAGTGTTAGGTTTTAGGTTTTAGGATTAGTGTTAGGGTTAGTGTTAGGCCTAGGGATAGGATTAAGGCTAGGGTTAGAGTTTAGTGTTAGGGTTAATATTAGGATTAGGTTTAGGTTTAGTTTAGTGTTAGTGTTAGGGATAGTGTTACTCTTAAGGTTTGGGTTAGGGTTAGGGTTTAGGGTTAGGATTAGGTTTAGGGTTAGGGTTAAGATTATGGTAAGGGCTAGGGCTAGGGTTAGGGTTAGGGTTAGGGTTGGGTTAGGGTTAGGTGTAAGTGTAGGGGTAGGGTTAGGGTTAGGGGTTGAGGTTACAGTTAGGGGTTAGGGGTTAGTATTAGGGTTAGGGGTAGTGGTATGGGGAGGGGTTGGGGTCAGGGTTAAGGTTAGTGCTATGGTTGGGTTAGGTTTTTGGTTAGTGTTAGTGTTAGGGTTACGGCAAGAGATGGGGTTAGAGCTAGGGGCTATTCCTAGGGCTATGGCTAGGGCTTAGACTAGGGTTATGGTTAGTGGTAGGGATTAGGGTTAGTTTTAGGGTTAGAGTTATCGGTTGGGGGTAGGGGGTACGGGTAGGGGAATGGGTTGAAGTTAGTGTTAGGGTTAGGGTTTGGTTACGGCAGGGGTTAGGGTTAGGGTTTATGGTTTAGTGTTAGAGTTAGGGTTGTGTTTAGGGTTAGGGATGGAGTTTGGGTTAGGGTTCAGAGTTAAGGTTAGGGTTAGATTTAGGGTTAGGGATTAGGGATAGGCGTAGGGGTATGGGCTGGGGTTAGGTTTAGGGTTAGCGTTGTGTTAGGGTTAGGGCTAGGGCTAGGATTAGGTTCAGAAATAGTGCCAGAGGTAGGACTACGGCTAGGTGTAGGGTTAGGGTTTAGGGTTAGTGTTAGGTTTAGGGTTTAATGTTAGGGTTAGGGTTAGGGAAAGAGTGAGGGTTGGGTTAGTGTTAGGGTTTAGGGTTAGGGTTAAGGTTAGGTTTAGGGTATAGGGTTAGGGTCAGGGTTATGTTTAGTGGTTAGTGTTAGGGTTAGTGTTAGGATTAGGGGTTAGGGTTAACGTTGGGCTTAGGTTTAGTGTTGGGGTTGGGGTTAGGGTTAGGGCTAGGGATAAAGTTGGGGCTGGGGCTGGGGCTTGGGCTGGGGCTAGGGTTACGGTTAGGATTAGGGAAAGAGTTAGGGTAAGGGTTAGGGTTGGATTAGGTTTAAGGTTAGTGTTTAGGTTTAGGGTTAGGGTTAGTGTTAGGATTTAGGTTTAGGTTTGTGGTTAGGGTTAGGGTTAGAGGTAGAGTTAGGGGTTGTGGTTAGTGTTAGGTTTAGGGATAGGGTTAGGTTTGGGTTAGTGTTAGGGTTAGGGTTAGTGTTTAGTGTTAGTGTTAGTGTTTAGGGTTTAGGGATAGGTTGAGGTTTAATGTTAGGGTCAGTGTTAGGAGTAGGGGTAGGTATAAGGGTGGTGGTTAAGGTTAGGATTAGTGTTAAGGTTAGGGTTGTGTTAGGGTTAGGGGTAAGGGTAGGTAGATGGGTAGTAGTAGGTTTAGGGTTAGGGTTAGACGAGTTAGGGTTAAGATTAGGGTTAGTGTTACGGTTAGGGTTAGGGTTAGGGTTATGGGTAAGGTTTCGGGTTAGGGTTAGGTTAGGGTTAGGGTTAGTGTGTTAAGGTTTAAGCTTAGGGTTAGCGTTTGATTTAGGGTTAGGAGTTAGGTTTCTGGTTAGGTGTTAGGGTTAGGGGTAGGGGTAGAAGTAGGGGTAGGGGCATTGGTTGGGGTTAGGAATATGGTTAGGGTTGTGTTAGGGTTAGGGTTTAGGGTTTAGGGTTAGTGTTAGTGCTATGGTTAGTGTTAGGGCTAGGGATAGGGTTAGGGCTGGGGCTAGGGCTAGGGTTATGGTTATGGTTAGGGTTTAGGGTTAAGATAAGGGTTAGGATTAGGGTTAGTGTTTAGGGTTAGTGTTAGGGATTGGGGTTAGGGTTAGGGTGGGGTTGGCGTTGGGTTTAGGATTAGGTTTAGCGTTGGGATTAGGGTTAGGGTTGCAGTTGATGTTAGGGGTTAGGGTTGAAATTAGGGTTAGGGTTGGGGTTTGTGTTAGGGTTAGGGTTAGGGTTAGGGGTTAGGGTTATGGTTAGGGTTGGGGTTAGGAGTTAGGCTTGGGGTTGGGGTTAGGGTTGGGATTGGGATGGGGTATGGGGTTGGGGTTTGGGTTTGGGTTAGGGTTAGGGTGGGTTTAGGGTTAGGGTTGGGGTTGGTGTTAGGGTTAGGGTTGGTGTTAGTGTTAGGGTTGAGGTTGGTGTTAGGGTTAGGGGTTGGGGTTAGGGTTAGGTTTAGGGTTGGTGTTAGGGTTAGGGTTAGGTTTATGGGTTAGGTTTAGGGATTAGGGTTAGCGTTAGTGTTTGTGTTAGGGTTTAGCGTTAGGGTTAGGTTTAGGGTCAGGGTTAGGGTCAAGGTCAGGTTCAGGTCAGGGTCAGAGTCAGGGTCAGGGTTTAGGGTTAGGGTTAGGGTTTAGGTCTAGGGCTAGGGTTATGGTTAAGGCTGGACTAGGGCTAGGGTTAGGGTTAGGGTTTGGTGAGTTTTAGTGTTAGCGTTAGGGGTAGGGGTAGGGGTAGGGTTAAGTTAGGGTTAAGGTTAGGGGTTGGGGTAGGGGTAGGGTTAAATGTATGCATGGGATCGCATTAGGGTTAGGGTTAGAGTTGGGTAGGGTTAGGATTAGGGTTAGTGTTAGGGTTAGATGTTAGGGTGAGGGTTAGGATTAGGGGTTAGGTTTAGGGTTAGGGTTAGTGTTTGGTTTAGGGTTAGGTTTAGGGTTAGAGTTAGCATTACTCTTAGGTGTAGGGTTAGAAGAGGTTTAGTGTTAAGGTTAGGGTTATGGGTTTTGGTTAGGGTTAGTGTTAGGGTTAGGGGTTAGGGTTAGGGTTAGGATTATGGTTAGGGTTAGAGTTAGTGTTAGGGTTAGGGGTTAGCATTACTCTTAGGTTTAGGGTTAGGGTTAGGGTTAGGGTTAGTGTTAGAGTTAGGGTTAGGTGTTAGGGTTATGGTTAGGATTTAGGTTTAGGTTTAGGTTTAGGGTTAGGGTTAGGGATAAGGTTAGGGGTTGTGGTTAGTTTTAGGATTAGAGATAGGGTTAGGTTTGGGTTAGGGTTAGGGTTAGGGTTAGAAGGGTTTAGGTTAGGGTTAGAGTTAGGGTTAGGGGTTAGGTTTAGGGTTATGGTTAGGGATAGGGTTAAGGGTTAGGGTTAGGGTTATTGTTTAGGGTTAGGGTTGGTGTTAGGGTTTAGGGTTAGGGTTAGGGTTAGTGTTTGTGTTAGGGTTAGGGTTAGGGTCAGGGTCATGGTCAGGGTCAGGGACAGGGTTTAGGGTTATGGTTAGCGTTAGGGTTAGGTTTAGGTTTAGCAGTTAGGGTTAGTGCCAGGGTTAGGTTAGGGTTAGGGTTAGGGTTAGGATTAGGGTTAGTGGTTAGGGTTAGGTTAGGGTTGTGGTTGGGGTTAGGTTTTGGATTGAGTTTGGGGTTAGGGTTAGGGTTAGGGTTAGTTTTAGTGTTGGGTTTAGGGTTAGGGTTTGTGTTGTGTTTAGAGTTATGGTTAGGGTTAGGGTTGGGGTTGGGGCTAGGTTTAGGATTGGGGTTAGGGTTAGGTTTAGGGTTGGTGTTAGGTTTAGGGTTAGGTTTATTGGTTAAGGTTAGGGTTTAGGGTTAGGGTTAGGTTTAGGTTTAGGGTTAGGTTTTAGGGTTGGGGTTACAATTAGGGTTAGGGTTAGGGTTCAGGGTTAGCTTTGGGGTTGGGGTCAGGATCAGAGTCAGGGTCAGGGTCAGAGTCAGGGTCAGGGTCTAGGGTTGGGGTTTAGCGTTAAGGTTAATGTTAGGGTTAGGGTTAGGGTTAGGGGTTAGGGTTAGGGTTAGGGTTAGACATATTGGTTAGGGTTAGGGGTTAGCGTTATGGTTAGTGTTAGGGTTAGGGTTAGGGTTAGGGTAGGGTTTCAGTTACTCATAAGTTTAGGGTTAGAAGAGGTTTAGGGTTAGGAATAGGGGTCAGGGGTTAGGGTTGGGTTTAGGGTTAGGTTTAGGGTTTGGGTTAGGTTATGGTTAGGGTTAGGGTTAGGGTTTAGGGTTAGCGTTAGGGTTAGGGTTAGGGTTAAGGTTCAGGGTTAGGGTTAGGATTCGTGGTTAGGGTTAGGGTTAGGGGTTAGGGTTAGGTTAGGTTTAGTGTTGTGGTTGGGGTTAGGTTTGGGGTTAGGGTTAGGGTGGGGTTGGCGTTGGGTTTAGGATTATGTTTAGCATTGGGATTAGGGTTAGGGTTGCAGTTGATGTTAGGGTTAGGGTTGAAGTTAGGGTTAGGGTTGGGGTTTGTGTTAGGGTTAGGGGTTAGGGTTAGGGGTTAGGGTTATGGTTAGGGTTGGGGTAGGAGTTAGGCTTGGGGTTGGGGTTAGGGTTGGGATTGGGGTGGGGTATAGGGTTGGGGTTTGGGTTTGGGTTAGGGTTAGGGTTGGGGTTTAGGGGTTAGGGTTGGGGGTTGGGTTAGGGTTAGGGTTAGGGTTAGTGTTAGGGTTGAGGTTGGTGTTAGGGTTAGGGTTGGGGTTAGGGTTAGGTTTAGGGTTGGTGTTAGGGTTAGGGTTAGGTTTATGGGTTAGGGTTAGGTTTATGGGTTAGGTTTATGGGTTAGGTTTAGGATTAGGGTTAGCGTTAGTGTTTGTGTTAGGGTTTAGCGTTAGGGTTAGGTTTAGGGTTAGGGTTAGGGGTCAGGGTCAGGTTCAGGTCAGGGTCAGAGTCAGGGTCAGGGTTTAGGGGTTAGGGTTAGGGTTAGTTCTAGGGCTAGGGTTATGGTTAGGGCTGGACTAGGGCTAGGGTTAGGGTTAGGGTTTGGTGAGTTTTAGTGTTAGCGTTAGGGGTAGGGGTAGGGATAGGGTTAAGTTAGGGTTAAGGTTAGGGGTTGGGGTAGGGGTAGGGTTAAATGTATGCATGGGATCGCATTAGGGTTAGGGTTAGGGTTGGGTAAGGGTTAGGATTAGGGTTAGTGTTAGGGTTAGGTGTTAGGGTTAGGGTTAGGATTAGGGGTTAGGTTTAGGGTTAGGGTTAGTGTTTGGTTTAGGGGTTAGGTTTAGGGTTAGGGTTAGCATTACTCTTAGGTGTAGGGTTAGAAGGGTTTAGTGTTAAGGTTAGGGTTATGGGTTTTGGTTAGGGTTAGTGTTAGGGTTAGGGGTTAGGGGTTAGGGTTAGTGTTAGGGTTTGGTTTAGGGTTAGGGTTAGGGTTAGGGTTTAGGGTTAGGGTTAGGGTGAGGTTTAGGGTTTTAGGGTTAGCGTTTGGGTTAGTTTTAGTGTTAGGATTAGGGTTGGGGTCAAGGTCAGTGTCAGGTTTTATTGTTAGGGTTAGCGTTAGGGTTCGCGTTAGCATTAGGGTTAGCGTTAGGTTTAGGGTTAGGGTTAGGTTTAGGGGTTAGGGTTAGGGTTAGGGTTAGGTTTGCGTTAAAGTTAAGGTTAGGGTTAGGGTTAAGGTTAGGATTAGGTTTTTGGTTAGTTAGGGTTAGGGTTAGTGTTAGGGTTAGGTTTAGTGTTCGGATTAGGATTGGGGTCAAGGTCAGTGTCAGGTTTTATGGTTAGGGTTAGCATTAGGGTTCGCGTTAGCATTAGGGTTAGGTTTAGGTTTAGGGTTAGGGTTAGGTTTAGGGGTTAGGGTTAGGGTTAGGTTTGTGTTAAAGTTAAGTTTAGGGTTAGGGTTAAGGTTAGGATTAGGTTTTTGGTTAGTTAGGGTTAGGGTTAGTGTTAGGGTTAGGTTTAGTGTTCGGATTAGGGTTGGGGTCAAGGTCAGTGTCAGGGTTTATGGTTAGGGTTAGCGGTAAGGTTAGCATTAGCGTTAGGGTTAGCGTTAGGTTTTAGGTTTAGGGGTTAGGTTTAGGGGTTAGGGTTAGGGTTAGGATTAGGTTTGGGTTAAAGTTAAGGTTAGGGTTAGGGTTAAGGGTAGGATTAGGTATTTTGGTTAGTTTTAGGTTTAGGTTTAGTGTTAGGGTTAGGGTTGGGTTAGTGTTAGGTTTATGGTTAGGATTAGGGTTAGGGTTAGGGTTAAGGTTAGGATTAGGTTTAGGGTTCAGTTTAGGGTTAGGGTTAGGTTTAGCATTAGGGTTAGGGTCAGGTTTCAGTTAAGCTTAGGGTTAAAGTTAGTGTTCAGTGTTAGGGTTAGGGTTCTGGTTTAGAGATAATGTTTCAAAAGTGTTAGGTTTAGGGTTAGGGTCAGTTATGGTTATGGTTATGGTTAGGGTTAATGCTAGGGCTAGGGCTAGGATTACGGTTAGGGTTAGTGTTAAGTTTAAGGGTAGGATTAGGGGCTGTAGTTAGGTTTGGGTTTGGGTTAGGGTTAGCGTTAGGGTTTAGAGTTTAGCGTTATGGCTAGGTTAGGGTTAGGGCTAGTGCTAGGGTTAGATCTAGGGCTAGGGCTAAGTTTAGGGCTTGGGCTAGGGTTAGGGTTAGGGTTAGAGTTGGGTGAGTTTTCAGGTTAACGTTAAGGGTAGGGGTAGGGTTGGGTTAGGTTTAGGCTAGGGTTAGGTGTAGGGGTAGGTTTGGGTTAGGTTTAGGGTTAAGGGTGGGGGTAGAGGTATGGTTGGGTTATGTTTAGGTTTAGACGAGTTAGTGTTAGGGTTAGGGTTAGGGTAGGTTTACGGTTAGGGTTAGGGGTTAGGGTTAGGGTTAAGGTTATTGTTACAGTTAGAGTTAGGGTTAGGGTTATGGTTAGGGTTCAGTGTTAGGTTTTGAGTTAAGGTTAGGGGTTAGGGTTAAGGTTATTGTTAGTGTTAGGGTTAGGGTTAGTGTTTAGGGTCAGATTGAGGGTTAGGGATCAGGGTTTTGGGAAAGGGTTAGGGTTAGGGTTAAGGGTAGGTTTAGGGATTGAGGTTAGTGTTACGGTTAGGGTTAGGGTTGGGTTAGCATTAGGGTTAGGGTTAATGCTAGGGCTAAATTCTAACCCTTTCACTAACCTTAACCCAATCCTACCCTAACCCAAACCCCAACAGATACCCCTACACCTATCCCTACCCCTACCCCTAACCCTAACCCTAAACCTTAAAACTTAACCCTAAACCTAACCCAACTCTAACCCTAACCCTAATCCTTACCCTCTCCCTAGGCCTAACAATAACCCTTATTCTATCCCTATACCCTGAACCTTAACCGTAACCGTAACCCCAACCCTAACCCAACCCTAACCCTAACACTACCCCTAACCCTACCCCTAACCCTAACCCCCTAACCCTAACACTAACCCTAAACACTAACCGTAACCCTAACCGTAATGCACACCCTAACACTAAACCTAACCCTAACCCTAACCCTAACACAACCCTAACCCTAACCCTAACCCAAGCCTGAACACATACCGCTGCCTACCCTAACCCTACCCTAAACCTAACCCTAAACCCTAACCCTAACCCTAACCCTAAACATTAAACCGTAACCCTGACCGTAACACTAACCCAACTCTAACAGTAACCCTAACCATAACCCTATCCCTTACCCTAACTCTATCACTAAACCCTAAACCATAACACTAACCCTAACCCTAAACACTAACACTAACCCTAATCCTTACACAACAATAAAACTAACCGTAACCTTAACTCCAACCCATTCCCCTACCACTACCCCCTACACCGAACACTAACCGTAACCGTAACCACTAGCCTAACACTAACCCTAACCCTAACACTAACCCTAAACCCTACCTAAACCTAAACCTAAACCTAACCCTAACCCCTAAATCTAACCCTAACCCTAACTGTAACCCTAACCCTAAACCTAACATTAACTCTAACCCTAAACATAACAATAAACCTAACACTATCCCTAACCATAACTCGTCAAATCCTACCCGTACCCTAACCCTATCCCTACCCCTAACTCTAACCCTAACCCTAAACCCTAACCACAACCCCCCTAACCCTACCACTACCCCTAAGCCTATCCCTAAACCCTAAACTGTAACACTAACCCTAACACTAAAACTAAACACTAAACCTTACCTTAACCCTAACCTGACCCTAACACTAACCCTAACCATAACACTAACTACAACCCCTAAATCTACCCCTAACCCTAGCCCTAACCCTATTCTAACCCTATTCTAACCCTAACCCTAAACCTAACCCTCTTCTAACCCTAAACTTAATAGTAACGCTACACCTAACACTAAAATTAACCCCAATGCCAACCCTACTCTAACAAGACACTAATCCTAACCCTAACGCTAACCCTAAATCATAACCTTAACCCTAACCTAAAACCCAACCTAACCCTAACCTTAGCCCTAGCCCTAGCCCTAGCCATAGCACTAGCCCTAGCCTTTAAACTATACCTAGCCCTAAACCTAAACCTGACCCTGACCCTAATCCTATTCCTAAACCCTAAACCCTAACCCTAAACACACCCTAACACTAAACACTAACCCTAACCCTAAGTCTACCCTAACCCTAACCCTAACCCTAGCCCTAGGCCTAACGCTAACCCTAACCCTAACTTTAACCCTAACACCTATTCTAAGCCTAAACCCTTTTCCTAACCCTAACCCTTACCCCAAATCCTAACCCTGACCCTAATCGTAATTCCTAGCCCTAACCCTAACCAAACCCGAAACCCTAACCCTAACCCTAACACTAACACTAACCCGAACCCTAACACTAACCCTAAACCCTAACCCTAACCCTAACCCTAGCCTAGCCATAGCCATAGCCCTAGCACTAGCCCTAGTCCTAACCCTATCCTTAGGCCAAACCCTACCCCTACCCTTAACTCTAACCCTAAACCCTATTACTAATCCAAACCCTAATCCAACCCTAACCCAAATCTTAACTTAACCCAACCCATACCCCTACCCTTGCCCCTACCCCTAAACCTAACCAAACCCTAACCCTAAACTCAACACTAACCCTAACCCTAACCCTAACCTAACCCAAACCCTAACCCTAACCCTAATTCTTCTAACCCTAACCCTAACCCAAATCCTAACCCCAATCAGTAACCCTAACCCTAACCCTAAACACTAACCCTAACACTAACCCTAACCTAACCCTAACTCCAACCCATACTCTACACCTATGCCTAATCCCTAACCTTAACCCTAATCCAATCCCTAAACCCTAATCCCTAACCCTAACCCTAACCCTAAACATTAACCCTAACCCCAACCCTAACTCCTCTAACCCTAACCCTAACCCTAACTCTTCTAACCCTAACCATAACCCTAACCCTAAACCAACCCAAACCCTAACCCTAACTCTTCTAACCCTAACCCTAAACCTACCCTTAACCTAACCCTACCCCTAATCCTAACACTAACCCTAACCCTAACCCTATCACTAAACTCTAATCACTAACGCTGACCCTAACCCTAAACACTAACCCTAACCCTAACCATAACCCAAACCTAACCCTAAACCTATCGCTAACCATACCCTACAATAACCTAACCCTATCCCTATTCTAACCCTAGCCCTAAACCTAAACCTACTCTAACCCAAAACCTAACCCTAACCGCAACTCTTACACCTACCCTTACCCCTACCCCTACCCCTAACCCAACCCTAACCCTAACCCCAACCCTAACACTAACCCTAACACTATCACTAACCCCATCCCTAACCCTAACCCTAAACCCTAACCATAACCGTAACCATAACCGTAACACTAAATCTAACTCTAACCATAACTCTGTAAACTAACCCTAACCCTAACCCTAAACCCTAACCCTAACCCTAACCCTAACCCTAGCCTAGCCCTAGCCAGAGCCCTAGCACTAGCCCTATGCTGAAACCCTATCCTTAGGCCTAACCTTATCCCTACCCTTAACCCTAACCCTAAACCCTAAACCCTAACCCTGAAACTAACCTCAACCCAACCCTAACCCAAATCCTAACCGTAACCCCAACGTATACCAAAACCCTTACACCTACCCCTACCCGTAACCAAACCCTAACTCTAACCCTAACACTAACCCTAACCCTACTCCTAATCCTAACACTAACCCTAACCCTAACTGTATCCCTAAACCCTAAACCCTAATCCCTAACCCTAACCCTAACTGTAAACAGTAACCCTAACCTTAACCATAACCCTAACCTAACCCTAATCCATAACCCTAACCCTAACCATAACCCTAACCCTAACCCTACTCCTAATCCTAACAGTAACCCTAACCCTAACCATATCCCTAAACGCTAATCCCTAACACTAACCCCAACCATAAACAATAACCCAAACCTTAACGATAATCCAAACTTAACTCTAACCCATAACCCCACCCTAACTGTACCCTAACTGTAACCTAACTCTAACCCTACCCCTATTCTAACCATAACCCTAAATCTAAACCTCTTCTAACACTAACCGTAACAGTAATGCTAACCCTAATCCTATCCCTAAACCCAACGCCAACTCTAATCCTAAACCTACCGTAACCCTAACCCTAACCCTAACCTTAAACCTAACCACAACTCTAACACAAACACTAACCCTAACGATAACCCTAACTCTAAAACCTAACCCTAACCCTAAACCCTAAACCCTACGCCTACCCTTAACACTAACCTTAAATGCTAAACCCTAACCCTAAACTAACCCTAACCCTAACCCTAACCCAACCCTAACCCTAACACTACCCCTAACCCCAACACATATCCCTATAATTAACCCTAACCCTAACCCCTAACCAATCCCTAACCCTAACCCTATTGCTAACCCTAACACTAACCCTAACCCTAACCCCAACCCTAACACTAACCCTAACACTAACACTAACCCTATCCCTAAACCTATCCCTAAACCCTAACCCTAACCCCAACCCTAGCACTAACCCTAATACCCTAAACCAAACCCTAACCATATTCTAATGCTAACCCTAAACCTAAACCTCTTCTAAGACTAAACCTATCAGTAACGCTAACCCAAACCCTAACCCTAACCCTAAATCTAAACCCTAATCCTAACCCGACCCGAAAACTCTACCTCTAACCCTAACTTTAAACCCTTACTCAAACCCTACCCCAAAACACTAACTCTAAACCCTAAACCAAAAACCTAACCCTAACCTTAAAACTAAACCTAACCCTAAACCTAACCCTAAATCCTAAACCTAACCGTAACCTTAACCCTAAATCCTAAACCTAAATCCTATACCTAACCCTAACTCTAACCCTAATCACTAAACATTAACCATAACCCCAAGACTAAACCTTACACTACCACCTAAACCCTAGTCCTAAACCCTAACCGTAAACCTAACCCTAAATCCTAACATTAAACCTAATCCTAAACACTAACTGTAAACCTAACTGTAAAACTAACACTAACCACTAAACCCTAAGCCTAACCCTCACCCTAATTCCTAACCAAAACCTAACCTTTCACCTAAACCCTAACCCTGACACTAACACTAAAACCTAACCCTAAACCTAAGCCGAACTCTATCAACAAATCACTGTCCTTAACTCTAAATCCTAACCCTAACACAAACCCTAATGCTAACACCAAACCCTTAACCATAACCCTATCCCTAACCCTAACCCTACCACCTAAACCCTAACCCTAACCGTAACATTAATCCTAACCCTAAACTCTAACCCTAACCCTAACCCTTAAACCTATCCCTAACCCTAAACCCTAACCCTAAGCCTTAAACCATAGCCCAAACCTAATCCTAACCCTAACCCTAACCCCTAACCCTAACCCTAACCCCAAACCCAACCCTAACCCTAACGGTACCCTAACACTAACCTATCCCTAACCCTAACACTATTCTAACCCTAACCCTAAATCTAAACCTCTTCTAAACCTAACCTTAACAGTAACACTAACCCTAATTCTATCGTTAACCCCAATCCCAAACCTAAACCTAAACCTACCATAACACTTTAACCTAAACCTAACACTAACACTAACCCTAACCATAACCTTAAACCCTAACCCTAACCCTAAACCTAACACTAACACTAACCCTAATCCTAAACCTAACCTAACCCTAACCCCCTAACCCTAAACCCTAATCCTAACACTAAGACTAACCTCATCCTAACCCTAACCGTAACTCCAACATATACCCCTACCCCCTACCCCTAGCCCCTAACTCTTATCCCTAACCCCATCCCTAAACCCTAATCACTAACCCTAACCCTAACCCTAAACACTAACCCTAACCCTAAACGAAACCCAAACCTACCCGTAACCCTAACCCTAACCCCTAACCCTAACCCTAACCCTATGCAAAACCCCAACCCTAGCCCTAACCCTACCCTAACCCTAAAAGTAACCAAAACCCTAACACTGACCCCTAACCGTTACACTAACCCTAGCCCTAGACCTAGCCCTAACCGTCACCCTATCCCTAACCCTAACCCTAACCCTATCCCTAAACCATGAACCTTAACCCTAACCCTAACCCAACAACAACACATACCCCTACCTCTAATCCTACCCCTAACTCTAACCCCTATCCCTAAACCTGACACAAACCCTAACCCTAAACCCTAACCCTAACCCTAAACCTGAAACCTTAACACTAACCCTAACCCAACTCTGACCTTAACCCTAACCCTAAACCTATCACTTACGCTACCTCTATTACTAAACGCTAAACCTTAAAAACTAACCCTAACGCTAAACACTGACCCTAACCCAAATCCTTACAAAACCCTAAACCTAACCATATCCCTAACCCCCAACCCATTCCCTTACCCCTACCCCGAACCCTAACTGTAACCCCTAACTTAACCATAACCCTAACCCCTAATCCTAACACAAGCCATAACCCTAACACTAAACCCTAAACCCTAACACTAACCCTAACCCTAACCATAACCCCAAACTTAACCCTAACTGTAACCCTAACCGTAACCCTAACCCCAAACCTATCATTAACCCTAACACTAACACTAACCCTACCCCTAACCCTAACTCTAAACCCTAACCCTAACACTCACCCTAACCCCTAACACTAACCCTAACCCTAACCCTAACTCTAAAACTTAACCCTAACCCTAAACCGAAACCCTAACCCTAACCCTAACCCTAGCCTGACTCTAGCCATAGCCCCTAGCACTAGCCCTAGGCCTAACCTTATCCTTAAGCCTCAACCCTACCCCTACCCTTCACCCTAACTCTAAACCCTAAACCCTAACCCTAAAACTAACCCTAACCATAACCAAACCATAACCCTGACCCCAACACATACTCCTACCCTTACCCTTACCCCTAACCCTAACCAAATCCTAACCCTAACCCTAATGCTAACCCTAACACTAACCCTAAACCTAACCCTAAACATTAACCTTAACCCTAACCATAACCCTAACTCTTCTAACCCTAACCCTAACACAACACTAAACCTAACCCTAACTCGTCTAACCCTAACCCTAAACCTACCCTTTAACCTAACCCTACCCCTAATCCTAACACTAACGCTACCCCTAACCCTATCACTAGACCCTAATGAAGAACGCTGACCCTAAACCTAAACACTAACCCTAACCCTAACCATAAACCAAACCTAACCCTAATCCTAACCCTAACCCTAAACGTAAACACAACCCCAACCCTAACCCTAACCATACCTAACACTAACCTAACCCTAACCCTATTCTAACTCTAGCCCTAAACCTAAACCTACCCTAACCCAAAACCTAACCCTAACCGCAACACATATACCTACCCTTACCCTACCTCTAACCCTAACCCTAACCAAACACTAACTGTAACCCTAACACTAATCCTCACACTAACTCAAACCCTAACACTAACCCTAAACCGAATCCTAACCCTGACCCTAAACCCAACCCTAACACTAACCCTAACACTAACATTAACCCTATCCCTAACCCTAACCCTAAACCCTAACCATAACCCTATCCGTAACCCTAAACATAACCCCTAACCTTAACCCTAATTCGCTAACCCTAACCCTAAACCTACCCTTACCCCTCACCCTATCCCTATCAATAACCCTAACACAACCCAAACCACAACCCAACCCCTAACCCTAACTCGTCTAACACTAACCCTAAAACCTATCCCTAACCCTAACCCTATCCTTAATCCTAACATTAACCCTAACCCTAACCCTATCCCTAAACCCTAATCCCTAATCTTAACCCTAACACCAACTGTAAACACTAACCCTAAACCTAACCATATCCCAAACCTAACCCTAACCCATAACCCTAACCATAACCCCAACCCCATCCCAAACCCTAACCGTACCCTAATTGTAACCTAACTCTAACCCTAACCCTAACTCTAAGCCTAACCCAAACCCTAATGTTAACCCTTACCCCAACCATAACACTAACCCTAACTCTAACACTAAAACTAACCCTAACCCTAACCCTAAATCTAACCCTAACCCTAAACTTTAACCCTTACCCTAACACTAACACTGATACTAACCCCAATTCTAAATCCTAACCATAAACCTAACCCTAAAATCTAACCCTAACCCTAACCCTAACCCTAACCCTTAACCTAACCCTAAACCCTAACCCCAACCCAAAATTCTAACCCTAACCCTAACACTAACACTAACCCTAACCCTAACCCCAAGCCTAAACACTAACCATAACCCTAACTCTAAACACTAACCCTAACCCTATCTTAAACCCTGAAACCTAACCGTAACCCTAACCCTAAACCTAACCCTAACTCCAACACATACCCCTACCCCTACCCCTAATCCCTAACCCTAACCCCAACCAAATCTCTAAACCCTAATCCCTAACCCTAACCCTAAGCCTAAACACTAACCCTAACCCTAACCCTACCCTAACCATAACCCTAACCCTAACTCGTCTAACCCTAACCCTAAACCTACCCCTTACCCTAACACTACCCCTAATCCTAACACTAACCCTAACCCTAAACTTATCACTAAACCCTAATCCCTAACTATGACCCTAACCCTAAACACTCACCCTAACCCTAACCCTCACCCTAACGCTAAACCTAACACTAACCCAAAAATAACACTAACCCTATACCTAATCCTAACCCTAACCCCAACCCTAACACTAACCCTAACACTAACACTAACCCTATCCCTAAATCTAACCCCAAACCCCTAACCATAACCCTAACCATAACCCTAGTCCTAACCCTAACTTGACTAACCCTAACCCTAAACCTACCCCTACCCCTAGCCCTATCCCTATCCCTAAACCTAACACAACCCCAACCATAACCCTAACCCTAACCCTAACTCATCTAACACTAACCCCAAACCTATCCATAACCCTAACCCTACCCTTAATACTAACACTAACCCTAACTCTAACCCTATCTCTAAACCCTAATCCCTAACCTTAACCCTAACCCTAACTGTAAACACTAACCCTAACCCTAACAATAACCCAAACGTAACCCTAATCCATAACCCCTAACCCTAACCCCAACCCCATCCCTAACCCTAACTGTACCCCAACTGTAACCTAACTCTAGACCTAACGCTAACTCTAAACCTAATCCTAACCCTAACGCTAACCCTACCCCAACCATAACACTAACCCTAACTATAACACTAACACTAACCCTAAACCCTAACCCTAAACCCTAACCCTTACCCTAAATTCTGACCCCAACCCTAACACTAACCCTAACCTTAACCTACTAAACCCTAACCATAACCCTAACCTTAAACACTAACCCTAACCCTATCCTAAACCGTGAAACCTAACGCTAACCCTAACCCTAAACCTAACCCTAACTCCAACACATACCCTACCCCTACCCCTAATCCCTAACCCTAACCCAATCCCTAAACCTTAATCCCTAACCGTAACCCTAACCCTAAACACCAACCCTAACCCTATCCCTAACCCTAACTCTTCTAACCCTAACCCTAACCCTAACCCTAACCCAACCTTAACCCTAACCCTAACTCGTCTAACCCCTGACCCTAAACCTACCCCTTACCCTAACACTATCCGTAATCCTAACACTAACCCTAACCCTATCACTAAACCCTAATCCCTAACGCTGACCCTAACCCTAAACACTAACCCTAACCCCAACCATAACCCAAACCTAAACCTAAACTTAACCCTAACCCTAACCGTAACCCCAACCCCAACCCTAACCCTAACCATACCCTAACTCTAACCTAACCCAAACCCTATTCTAACCCCTAGCCCTAAACCTAAACATACCCTAACCCTAAACCTAATCATAACCGCAACACGTACACCTACCCTTACCCCTACCCCTAACCCTAACCTTAACCAAACCCTAACCCTCACCCTAACGCTAACCCTAACACTAACCCAAACCATAACACGAACCCTAAACCTAATCCTAACCCTAACCCCAACCCTAACACTAACCCTAACACTAACACTAACCCTATCCCTAAACTTAACCCTAAACCCTAACCATAACCCTAACCATAACCCTAACCCTGACCCTAACTTGTCTAACCCTAACACTAAACCTACCCCTACACCTAAACCTATCCTTATCCCTAACCCTAACACAACCCTAACCATAACCCTAATCCTAACCCTAACTCTTCTAACACTAACCCTAAACATATCCCTAACCCTAACCCTACCCTTAATCCTAAAACTAACCCTAACTCTAATCCTACCTCTAAACCCTAATCCCTAACCTTAACCCTAACCCTAACCGTAAACAATAACCCTAACCATAACCATAACCCAAACGTAACCCTAACCCATAACCCTAACCCTAACCCCAATCCCATCCCTAACCCTAACCATACCGTAACTTTAACCTAACTCTAAACCTAATCCTAACTCTAAACATAATCCTAACCCTAACGCTAACCCTTACTCCAACCCTAACACTAACCCTAAATCTACCACTAATACTAACCCTAACCCTAACCCTAACCCTATCCCTAACCCTCTAACACTAACCCTAACCCAAGCCTAAACCCCAACCGTAACGCTAACCCTAAACACTAACCCTAACCCTATCCTAAATCCTGAAACCCAACCCTAACCCAACACTAATCCTAACCCCTAACCCTAGCAACAACACTAACTGTTCCCCTACCGCTAACCCTAACCCTAAACGTTAATCCTAACCCTTACTCAAACCTAACCCTAACCCTAACACTAACCTCACCCCTAACCCTACCACTATCCCTAACCCTAAACCTTGTCCTAGCTCTAGCCCTAAACCTAACCCTACCCTTACCCCTAACCGTAACCCTAACCCAACCATAACCATAACCATACCACTATCCCTAACCCTAATCTTAGCACTGAAATCTAACCCTAACCCTAACCACAACCCCTAACATACCCCTTCCCTCAACCCTAACCCTAACGCTAAACAATGAACCTAACCCTAACCCTAAACCCTAACTCTAACCCTAAACTAACCTTAACTTTAAATCTTAAACCTTAAATCTAACCGTATTTTAACAGTAACCCTAAACTTAAACCTCTTCTACCCTAACCCTAACAGTAACACTAGCCACAACCCCAACCCTAGCCCTACCCCTAAGCCTAAACATAACCGTAGTCCTAGCCTTAGCCCTAAAGCTACCCTTAACCCTAACCCAACACTAACCCTAACCCTAACTCTATCCCTCACCCTATCTCTAAACCATAAACCCTAACCCTAACCCCAACCCTAAACCTAAAGCTAACGCTAACCCCAATGCCAACCCGAACCCTAACCCTACCCTAACCCTAACCTAACACTAACCTTAACACTAAGCCTAACCCCTGCCCCTAATTCTGACCCTAACCAATAACACTAAACCTAACCCTAAAGCCTATACCTAACCTGAACACTAACCCTAACCCTAACCCTAAACCCTAAACCCTAAACCCTAACCCTAACCCTAACCCAATCCCCAAACCTAAACCTAAGGCTAACGCTAACCCCAATGCCAACCCGAACCCTAACCCTACCCTAACCCTAAACTTAACACTAACCCTAACACTAAGCCTAACCCCTAACCCTAACCCTAACCAATAACAATAAACCTAACCCTAAAGCCTAAACCTAACCTGAACCCTAAACCCTAACCCTAACCCCTAATCCTAAACCCTAACCCTAACCCTAACCCAACCCTAACCCTAATCCTAAACCTAACCCAAACCCCAACTCTAACCCTAACCCTAACCCTAACCCCAACTGCAAATCTAACCCTGTTCTAACCCCAACTCTAAATCTAAACTTTTCTAACCCTAACCCTAACAGTAACACTAACCCTAACCCTAACCCTAACCCTAACACTAAACATATCCTAACCCTAAACCTTACACTTACCCCTACCCTAACCCTAACCCTAACACTAACACTCACCCAAACCCTAACCCTAAACTCTATCCCTCACTCTAACCCCTAACCCTAACCCCTAATCCTAACTGTAACCGTAACCCTAACCATAACCGTAACCTTAAACCTAACTCCTAACCCTAAGAGTAACCCTAACTCTAACACTAATCCTAACCCTAACCCTAACCCCTGACCCTAAACCCTAAACCCTAACCCTACCCCTAACCCAACCCTAAAGATAACCCTAACCCACACCAAAACCCTTACTCCTACCGCTGCCTCTAACCCCTAACACTAACCTTAACCCTAACCCTAACATTAGCCCTAGCTCTAGCCATAGACCTAACCTTATCCCTAGCCCTAACCTTAACCATAACCATAAACCCTAAATCCAAACCCTAACCCTAACCCTAACCCAAACCTAATCCTAACCCTAAACCCAAGCCATACACCTTCCCCTACTCCTACCCCTACCCCTACCTCTAACACTAACCCCTAATCCTAACCCTAACCCTAGACCTAACCCTATTCCTAGCCCTAACCCTAACCCTAAACCTAATCCTAAACCCTGAAACTTAACACTAACCCTAATCCTACCCCTAACCTACACTAACCGTAAATCCTAAACCTAAACCTGACACTAACTCTCAACACTAACCTTAACCTTAGCCCTAGCTGTAGCCCTAGCCCCAGCACTATCCCTTGCCCTAAAACTAACCCTAGCCCTAACCCTCACCCTAAACCATAAACCATAAACCTAAGCCTAACCCTAACTTAAAACTAGCCCTAACCCTAAACCTAACACTAACAGTAACAGTAACCCGAATCCCAAACCTAACCCTAACCCGAACCCAACCCTAACCCTAACCTTAAAACTAACCTAAACCCCTAATCCTACCCTTGCCCCTAACCCTAATCCTAACCCCAGTCCTAGCCCTAGCCCCAGACATAGCCCTTGCTTTAAACCCTAGCCCTAGCAGTAGCCCCAAACCTAACCCTAACCCCTAACCCAACCCCAACCCTAACCCTAACACTACCCTCAACCCCTAATCCTACCCCTACCACTACCCTAACCGTAACATTAACCCAATTCTAACCCTAACCCTACCCTAACCCTAAGCCTAACCCTATTCTAACCCTAACCCTAAATCTAAACCTCTTCTAACACTAACCCTAACAGTAACGCTAAACCTAACCCTTACCCAAGCCCCAACCCAAACCCCAACCATGAAACTACCCTAACCCTAAACCCAACCCTAACCCTAACACTAACTCCAACCCTAACCATAATACTAACACTAACCCTAAACCTAAACCTAAGTCTAAACTAATCTTAACCCTAACTGTAACCAATAACACTAACCCTAACACTAAAGCCTAACCCTAACCCTAACCCTAAACACTAACCCTAAACCTAAACTATGCCCCAGCCGCAGCCCCAGCCCTAGGACTAGCCCCTGTCCCTAAACCTAGCCCTATCCTTAACCCTAACCTTACCCCCTAACCCCAACCCAACCCTAAACCTAACCCCTAACCCTAGCAACAACACTAACTGTTCCCCTACCCCTACCCTTAACCCTAACCCTAAACACTAACCCTAACCCTAACCCAAACCTAACCCTAACCCTAACACTAACCTCAACCCCTAACCCTACCCCTATCCCTAAACCTAGCCCTAGTGCTAGCCCCAAACCCTAGCCCTACCCTTACCCCTAACCCTAACCCTAACCCTAACCCTAACCCAACCCTAACCATAACCCTACCTCTATCCTTAACCCTAATCCTAACACTGAACCATAACCCCAAACCTAACCACAACCCCTAACATACCCTTCCCTCAACCCTAACCCTAACCCTAAACAATGAACCTAATCCTAACCCTAAACCCTAACTTTAACCATAAACTCACCTTATCCCTAAATCCTAAACGTTAAATCTAACCCTATTCTAACCGTAACCCTAAACTTAAACCTATTCTACCCTAACCCTAACAGTAACACTAGCCACATCCCCAACATTACCCCTACACCTAAGCCTAAACATAACCGTAGCCCTAGCCCTAGCCCTAGCCCTAAAGCTAACCTTAACCCTAATCCAAACCTAACCCTAACCCAAACTCCATCCCTCACCCTATCTCTAAACCCTAAACCCTAACCCTAACCCCAACCCTAAACCTAATGCTAACGCTAACCCCAACGCCAACCCGAACCTTAATCCTACCCTAAACCTAAAATTAACACTAACCCTAAAACTAAGCCTAACCCTAATCCTAACCCTAACCATAACCCTAACCAATAACACTAACCCTACCCTAAAGCCTAACCCTAACCTGAACCCTAACCCTAAACCTAACCCTAAACCCTAAACTCTAAACCTAACCCTAACCCTAACCCAACCTTAACCCTAACCCTAAACCTAACCCAAACCCCAACTCTAACCCTAACCCCAACCCTAACCGCAGCCCTAACCCTGTTCTAACCCTAACCCTAAGTTTAAACTTGTTCTAACCTTTACCTAACAGTAACACTAACCCTAAACCAAACCCCAACCACAACCCCAAACCCAACCCTACCCTTAAACATACCTTAACCCTAAACCTAACCCCTAACCCTAACACTAACCCTAAAACTAACCCTAACACTAACACTAAACCTAACCCTAACTCTAAACTCTATCCCTCACTCTAACCCCAACCCTAACCCCTAACACTAACCGTAACCGTAACCCTAACCATAACCATAACCGTAACCTTAAACTTAACCCTAACCCTAACCCTAACCCTAAATCCTCACTCTAACCCTAACCCTAACCCTAACCGTATCCGTAACCCTAACCATAACCGTAAACTTAACCCTAACTCCAAAACCTAAGAGTAACCCTAACCTTAACACTAATCCTAACCCTAACCCTAAACTCTAACACTAACCCTAACCGTAAATCCTAACCCTAATCCTAACCCTGCCCTAACCCCAACCCTAACCCTAATGCTAACCCTAAACCCTAAAAACCTAAACCTAACCATAACCTTAAACCCTAATCCTTACCCTAACCCTAGCCCTAGCCCCAACCCGAGCACTAGCCCTAGCCCTAACCCTATCCTTGGCCCTAATCCTAACCCCAACCGTAACCCTAAACCCTAAACCTTAAACCTAACCGAATCGAACCTAAACATAACCCTACCCAAACTCAAACCCCTACGCCAACCGCTGCCTCTAACCCCCAACACTAACCCTAAGCCTAACCCTAAACTTAGCCGTAGCACTAGCCATAGCCCTAAGCCTATCCCTATCCCTAACCCTAATGATAACCATAAACCCAAACCCTAACCCCTAACCCAACCCGAACACTAACCCTAACCCCAAGCCATACACCTTCCCCTACTCCTACCACTACCCTTACCCGTAACCCTAACCTCTAACCCCTAATCCTAACCCTAACCCCTAGCCCTAACACTATCCCTAACCCCAAACCTAATCCTAAACCCCAAAACCTAACACTAACCCCTAACCCTACCCCTAAAATTTCACTAACCCTAAATCCTAAACCTAAACCAAACACTAACCCTAAAAGTATCCCTAACATTAGCCCTAGCCGTAACCCAAGCCCTAGCACTAGCCCTTGCCCCAAAACTAACCCTAGCCCTATCCCTAAACCTAAACCGTAAACCCTAATCCTAGCCTTAACCCTAACACTAAAACTAGCCCTATCCCTAAACCTAACACTAACCCTAACACAACCCTAACCCTAACCCTAAAATTAACCTCAACCTCTAATCCTATGCTTACCCCTAACCCTAACCCTAACCCTAGTCCCAGCCCCAGCCCTAGACATAGCCCTTGCTTTAAACCCTAGCCCTAGCACTAGCTCCAAACCTAACCCTAACCCTAACCCAACCCTAACCCTAACCCTAACACTAACCTCAACCCCTAATCCTACCCATAACCCTGCCCCAACCCCAAACCTAACCCCAACTCTAATCCTAACCCTAACCCTAACACTAACCCCAACCCTAACCCTAACACTAACACTAACCTTAAACCTAAACCTAAATCTAAACTAATCTTAACTCTAACCCTAACCAATAACACTAACCCTAACCCTCAAGACTAACCCTAACCCTAACCTTTGCCCCAGAGGTAGCCCTAGCCCCAACACTACCCCTGCCCCAAACCTAGCCTTATCCTTAACCCTAACCCTACCCCCTAACCCTAACCCTAACCCAACCCTAACCTCAACCGTAACCCTTACCCTAGCATCAACACTAACTGTACCCCTACCTCTACACCTAAACCTAACCCTAAACACTAACCCTAACCCTAAACCAAACCTAACTCTAATCCTAACACTAACCTCAAACCCTACCCCTAACCCTAAACCTAGCCCTACCCTTACCCCCTAACCCTAAACCTAACCCAACCATAACCATAATCCTACCACTATTCCTAACACTAATCCTAACACTGAACCCTAACCCTAACCACAACCCCTAACATACCCCTTTCCTCAACCCTAACCCTAACCCTAAACAATAAACCTAACCCTAACCCTAAACCCTAACTCTAACCCTAAACTAACCTTAACCCTAAATCTTAATCCCTAAATCTAACCCTATTCTAACCATAACCCTAATCTTAAACCTCTTCTACCCTAACCCTAACAGTAACACTAGCCACCAACCCAACCCTACCCCTACCCCTAAGCCTAAACGTAACCGTAGCCCTAGCCCTAGCCCCCAAAGCTAACCTTAACCCTAACCCAACCCTAACCCTAACCCTATCCCTCACCCTATCTCTAAACCATCAACCCTAACCTTAATCCCAACCCTATACTAACGCTAACGCTAACACCAACGCCAACCCGAACCCTAACACTACCCTAACCCTAAACTTAACACTAACCCTAACACTAAGCTTAACCCAACCCTAACACTAAGCTTAACCCTAACCCTAACCCTAACCATAACCCTTGCTAATAACGCTAACCCTAACTGTAAAGCCTAACCCTAACCGGCACCCTAACACTTACCCTATCCCTAAACCCTAAACCCTAACACTAACACTAACCCTAACCCAATCCTAACCCTAACCCTAATCCTGTTCTAACCATAACCCAAAATCTAAACTTCTTCTAACTCTAAACCCTAACCCTAACAGTAACACTAACCCTAAACCTAACCCTAACCCCAACCCCAATCCCAATCCTAACCCTAAACATAGCCTAACCCTAAACCTAACCCTAACCCTAACACTCACCCTAACCCTAAACCTAACACTAACACTAAAACTCACCCTAACCCTAATCCTAAACTCTATCCCTCACTCTAACCCTAACCCCAACCCCCAACACTAATGGTAAACGTAACCCCAACCATAACCGTAACCCTAACCCTTGTCCTACTCCTAACCCAAAGAGTAACCCTAACCCTAGCACTAACCCTAACCCTAAACCTAACACTAACCCTAACCCTAAACTCTACACCCTAATCTTAACCCTAACCCTAACCCTACCCAAACCCTAAATCCTAAACCTAAACCTAAACCTAATCCTAAACCCTAACCCCAACACTAACCCTAACCCCAAACTCTACACCGTAACCCCAACCCTTACCCTAGCCCTAACCTAACCCTAAATCCTAAACCTAAACCTAACCCTAACCCTAACACTAACCTTAACCCTAAACTCTATACCCTAACCCTAAACCTAACCCTAATCCAATGATAATCGTAACCCCAAAACCAACCACAAGTCCTAACCCTACCCCTAACCCTAACCCTAAACTTAACCCTAACCCTGACCCTAAACCTAGCACTAGCACTAACCCTGGATCTAACCCTATACCTAGCCCTAACCCTAACCAAACCCCTAACCCTAATCCTAACCCTAACCCCTAGCCATACCCCTTCCCCTACTGCTACCCCTACTTCTACACATAACCCTAGCCCCTAACCCTAACCCTAGCCCCAAACCAATCCCTAACCTTAACCCTAAACATAACCCTAACCCTCAGCCTAAACCCTAAAACAGAACACTAACGCTAACCCTAACCCTAACCCTAAATCCTAAATCTAAACCTAACCTAACCCTGAACACTAACCCTAACCCTAACCATAACCCAAACTTAACCCTAACCCTAACCCTAACTCATAACATTAACCCTAAACCCAAAACCCTAACCCCTAATCCTAACACTAACCTTAACCCTAAATCCTAATGGTAACCCTAAACCTAGCCATAGACATACCTAGACAATACCTATCCCTAGCCCTTACCCTAACCTTAAACCTAACCCTAACCCTAATCCTAACCCTAAACCATAACCCAAACCCTAACAGTTTACCCTAACCCTAACTCTAACGCTAAACCCTAACCCTAACCCTAACCCTAACCCAAACCCAACCCTAACCCTAACACTAACCCTAACCTTAACCCTAACCCTAACCCTAATACTAAACCTATACCCTAACCCTAACCCTAAACCTAACCCTATCCTTAACCCTAACCCTAACCCTAATCCTAACCATAACCCTAACCCAAAACTCTAAACCCTAACCCTAATCCTAACCCCTAAACTTAACACTAACCAAAACTCCTAATCCTACCCCTAATCCTAACCCTAACTCTAACTGTAACCATAACCATAACCCTAACCCTAACCCTAACCCTAACACTAACCCTAACACTAACTCATCTAAACCTAAACATAACCCAACCCTACCCCCTACCCCCTACCCTTAACCCTAAACCTAACCCAACTCTACCCCTACCCCTAACCCTAACCTTAACCCCTAACCCAACCCTACCCCTAACCCTAAAGTTAACCCTAAAACTCACCCAACCCTAACACTAACCCTAGCCCCAGCCCTAGCCCCAGACCTACACCTAGCCCTAGCCCCCAGATGTCACCCTAGCACTATCCCTGACCCTAACCCTAAACTCTAAACCCGAACCCTAACCCTAACCCTAAACCTAAGACTAACCAAAACTCCTAATCCTACCCTAATCCTAACCCTAACTCTAACTGTAACCATAATCCTAACCCTAACCCCTAACCCTAACCCTAACCTCAATCCCTAACCCTACCCTTAACCCTAATCCTCACGCCTTTCCCAAAACCCTGAACCCTAACCCTCAATCTGACCCTAAACACTAACCCTAATCCTAACCGTAACACTAACCATAACCCTAACCCCTAACCCTAACTCAAAACTTAACACTAAACCCTAACCCTAAACCGTAACCCTAACAATACTCTAACTGTAACCATAACTCTAACACTAACCCCTAACCCTAACCGTAACCCTAACCCTAACTCTAACCCTAACACTAACTCGTCTAAACCTAAACATAACCCAACCCTACCCCTACCCCTAACCCTAACATAAACCTAACCCAACCGGTACCCCTACCCTTAACGTTAAACCTAAAACTCACCCAACCCTAATCCTAAATCCTGCACTAGCCCCAGCCCTAACCCAGCCCTAGCCCCAGATCTAACCCTAGCACTAGCCCTAAACCTAACCAAAGCCATAACCCTAAATTCTAAACCCTAACCCTAACCCTAAACCAACCCTAACCACAACCTCTAACCCTACCCTTAAACTTAACACTAAATCTAACCGTGGGCCTAGCCCTAGCCCTAGCATTAACCTAACCCTAACCCCTAACCCAACCCTAAGACTAACCCTAACTCTTTCTGAAAGCCTATCTCTAAATCAGAACTCTAACCCTAACCCTGAACACTAACCCTAACATTAACCTTAACTGAAACCTGACTCTAACCCTAACCCAACCCCTAACACTAACCCTAAACTCAAAATCCTAACCCTACTCCTAACCCCTAACCTTAAACCTAAATCCTAACCGTAACCCTAAACCTAGCCGTAGCCATAGCCTTAGACAATACCTAGCCCTAGCCCTACCATAACCTTAACCCTAACCCTAATCCTAACCACTAACCCTAACCCAAACCCAATCCTAACCCTAACACTAACCCTAACCTTAACCCTAACCCCAATCCTAACCATATAACCTAACCCTAACCCTAACCTTAACCTAACTGTAACCCTAACCCTAACCTAACCCCTAACCCTAACCCCAACCCTAACCCTAACCCCAAACCCAATCCTAACCCTAACCCCAACTCTAACCCTAACCCTAACCGCAACCCTAACCCAAAACCAAACCCCAATTCCAACCCTAACCCCAACCCCAAACCTAACCCCAACCTCAAACCTAACCCTAATCCTAACCCCTAACCCTAACCTCTAACCCCAAACCCTAACCCTAACACTAACCCTAACCCCTAACCCTAACCTTAACCCTAATGCTAACGCTAACCTAATGCTAACCCTAACCTTAAACCCTGACCCCGACCTGACTCTAAACCTAACCCTAACACTAACCCTAACCCTAAAACCTAACCCCAACCCTAACCCTAACGCTAACCCCTAACCTAAACTGAAACCTAACCCTAACCCCTAACCTAACCCCAACCCTAACCAAAACCCCTGAGCTTAACCCTAACCCTAACCCTAACCCTAACCAACCCAAGAGCAACGTTAACCCTAACCTAAACCTAACCCAACCCAACCCTAACCAAACCCTAACCCTCACCCCAACCTTAACCCTTAACCCTAACCCTAACCCCTAACACTAAACCTAACCCTCACCCTAACCCCAACCCCAAACCCTAAACCTAACCCAAACCCCTAACCCTAACCCACACATACCTTTAACCCGACCCCTATCCCTACCCCTAATCCTAAACCTAACCGAACCCTACCTCTAGCACTAGTCCTAACCTTAACCCTAACCCAACCCTACCCCTACCCCAACACTAACCCTAAATCTCACCCAACACTAACCCTAACCCTAGCCCTAGCCCAGTCCTAACCGTAGCCCCAGCCCCAGACCTAACTCTAGCATTAACCCTAACCATAACCCTACCCCTAAACTGTGAGCCCTAACCCTAACCCTAACCTAACCTTAACCCAACCCTGATCCTAACCCTAACCCCAACCCTAACCATTACCCCAACCCTAACCTAACAATAACAAACACCAACCCTAACCCTAACACCAACCCCAACCCTAATTCCAACCACAATCCCAACCCCTAACCCCAACCCCAATCAATTAGGGTTAGGATTAACGTTACTCTTAGGTTTAAGGTTAGGGTTAGGGGTTAGGGGTTAGGTTAGGGTTAGGAGTTAGGATTAGGTTAGCGTTACACTTAGGTTTAGGGTTAGGGTTAGGCTTATGGTTAGGGATCTTGGTTAGGGTTAGGGTTTTAGGCTTGTTGGGGGTTGGTGGTTGGGGTTAGGTATGGTTAGGGTTGGTGTTAGGGGTTAGTGTTAGGGTTAGGTTAGGGTTAGGGTTAGGGTTTAGTGTTAGGGTTAGGGTTATGGTTTAGGGGTAGGGCTTAGGGGTAGGGGTAGGGTTAGTGTTAGGGGTTAGGGTTATGGTTAGGGTAGGGTTAGGTGTTAGGGTTAGGTTTAGGGTTAGGGTTTAGTGTTAGGGCTAGAGTTAGGGTTGTGTTGGGGGTAGGGGTAGGGTTAGGAGTTGGGGTTACGGTTAGGGTTAGCATTAGGCTAGGGTTGGTTTCGGTTAGTATTAGAGTTACGGTATAGTTTTTAGGGTTTATGTTTAGGGTTAGTGTTAGGGTTAGTGTTAGGGTTCAGGGTTGGGGTTAGGGTTAGGGGTTAGTGGTTAGGTATAGGGTTAGGATTAGGTTAAGGGTAGGGTTAGGGTTAGGGGTTAGTGTTAGGTTTAGGGTTAGGGTTTAGGGTTATGGTCAGGGTCAGATTAGGATTAGGAGTTAGGGGTTAAGTTTAGGGTTTAGGGTTAGCGTTAGGGGTTTGGGTTGAGTTAGTGTGTGGGTTAGGGTTAGCTTTTATGGTTATGGTTAGTGTTAGGGTTATTGATTAGGATTAGGGTTAGGGTTAGGGTTAGGGATAGGGGTAAGTGTTGGGGTTAGGGTTAGGGTTAGGGTTATGGTTTAGGGGTGGGGCTTAGGGGTAGGGGTAGGGTTAGGGTTAGGGTTAGGTTAGGGGTTACGGTTAAGATTAGGGTTCGGGGTAGGGGTAGGGAATGGGTTGAGGTTAGGGTTACGGTTAGTTTTATTGTTGTGTAAGGATTAGGGTTAGTGTTAGTATTTAGGGCTAGGGTTAGTGTTAGGGTTGAGGATTTAGTGGTAGAGTTAGAGTAAGGGATAGCGTTAGGATTAGGGTTAGAGTTGGGTTAGGGTTAGGGTTAGGGTTATGGTTTAAAGTTTAGGATTAGGGTTAGGATTAGGATTTAGGGTTAGTGGTTAGGGTTAGGGGTAGGGGTAGCGGTATGTGTTGGGGTTTGGGTTAGGGTTAGGGTTTGGTTAGGGTTTGTGTTAGGTTTCAGGGTTTAGGATAGGGTTAGGGTTATTGTTTAAGGTTAGGGTTACGGATAGGGTTTTAGGCTTAGGGTTAGGGTTACTGTTAGTGTTAGTGATAGGGTTAGGGTTAGAGTTTAGGGTTAGGGTTAGTGTTTAGGCTTAGGGATAGGGTTAGGGTTAGTGTTAGTGTTAGAGTTCGGTCAGTGTTAGGGTTGCGGTAAGGGTTAGTGTTAGGGTTAGGGTTAGGGCTAGAGTTAGGGTTAGGGTTAGAGTTGGGTTACAGTTAGGGTACGGTTAGGGTTAGGGATGGTGTTGGGGTTAGGGTTAGGGATTAGGGTTTAGGGATAGGGTTAGGGTTAGGGTTAGTGTTAGGATTAAGGGTAGGGTTAGGGTTAGGGATAGGTTTTAGGGTTAGTGTTAGATGAATTAGGGTTAGGGGTTAGGATTAGGGTTATTTTTAGGGTTGTGTTAGGGTTAGGGATAGGGATAGGGTTAAGGGTAGGGATAGGTTTATAGTTAGGGTTAGACGAGGCAGGGTTAGGGTTAAGGTTAGGGTTAGGTTTACGGTTCAGAGTTTTGTTAGGGTTAGGGTTAGTGTTAAGGAGAGGGTTAACGCTAGGTCTAGGGCTAGGGGTTAGTGTAAGGGTTAGGATTCAGGGTTAGGGTTATGGTTAGGTTTAGGTTTAAGTAGGGTTATGGTTAGGGTAGGGGTTTGGGTTAGCGTTAGGGTTAGGCGCTAGGGTTAGTGTTACGGTAAGGTTTGGGTTAGGGTTAGGGTTAGGGATACGGTTAGTGTTAGGGTTGGGGTTAGGGTTAGGTAAGGTTTAGAGTTAGGGATAGGTTTAGGGTTTAGTGTTAGGCTTAGCGTTAAGGTTTAGGGTGAGCGTTAGGTTTAGGGTTAGAGTTTAGGGTTAGGTTTAGGTTTAGTGTTAGTGTTAGGGTTACGGTTAGGGTTGGGGTTAGGTTTAGTGTTAGGGTTGGGGTGGGGTTGGGGTTAGGGTTAGGGTTAGGGTTAACATTAATGTTCGGTTTGGGTTAACGTTACTGTTCGGTTAGGGTTGGAAGAGGTTTAGTTTTAGGGATACGGTTAGAATAGGTTTAGGGTTAGGTTTATGGTATTAAGGTTATGGTTAGGGTTTAGGATTTAGGGTTAATGTTAGGTTAGAGTTAGGATTAGGGTTTAGGGTTCAGGTTAGCCTTGCGGTTGGTGTTAGGGTTAGGGTTAGGTTTATCATAACTGTTAGGGTAGAAGAAGTTTCGATTAGGGTTATGGTTAGAGTTTAGGGTTTGGGTTTAGGGTTAGGGTAAAGTTTAGGGTATTAAGGTTATGGTTAGGGTTTCGGATATAGGGTTAGGGTTAGGGTTGGGTTAGGTTTAGGGTTAGGGTTAGGGTTTAGTGTTTAGGGTTAGGGTTATGGCTAGGGCTAGGGTTAGTGCTAAGGCTAGGGCTAGGTCTAGGGTTATAGTTAGGTTTAGGGTTTAGGGTTAGGGTTAAGTGTTGTGGTTAGTGTTAGGGTGGGTTAGGGTTAGGGTTGTGTTAGCATTAGGGTTAAGGTTAGCGTTTAGGGTTAGGGTTAGGGTTGGGATAAGGGTTTAGGGATAGGTTTAGGGTTAGGGTTATGGTTGGTTTACAGTTAGTGTTACGGGTAGTGTTTACGGTTTTTGGTTAGGGTTAGTGTTAGGGTTAGGATTACTGTTAGTGTTAGTATTGGTGGTTACGGTTTACTGTTAGCGTTAGAGTTAAGGCTGTGTTAGCAATAGGGTTAGGGTTAGTGTTTAGAGTTAGGGTTAGGGTTAGGGTTTAGGGTTTAGGGATAGGATTATGGTTACGGTTAGGGTTAGGGTTGTGTTAGGGTTAGGGTTATGGGTAGGGTAAGTGGTAGGGGTATGGTTTGGGTGTATTGTTAGGGTTAGGGTGAGGGATAGGGTTTGTTTAGGTTTAAGGTTAGGGTATAGGGTTTTAGGTTTTAGGTTAGGGGTTAGGGTTTAGGATTTAGGGTTAGAGATAGGGTTAGAGTTAAGGTTAGGGCTAGGGTTAGGGTTAGGGCAGGGGCTAGTGCTAAGGCTGGGGCTACAGCTAGGGCTAAGGATAGGGTTAGGGTTAGTGTTCAGGGTTAGGTGTACGGTTAGGTTTAGGGGTTTAGTGTTAGGGTTCGGTTAGGGTTAGGGTTAGGGCTATGGCTAGGGTTAGGACTAGGGCTAGTGCTAGGGCTACGGCTACAGCTAGGGCTAGGATTAGGGTAATGGTTAGAGTTTAGGGTTAGGGTGAGGATGAGGGTAAGGTTTTTAGGGTTTAGGGTTATCGTTAGGGTTAGGGTTAGGGCAGGGTTAGGTTTAGGGTTAGAGTGTAGGGGTTAGGGTTAGTGTTAGAGTTTAGGGTTAGGGTTAGGATTAGTGTTAGGGTTAGGGTTACTCTTAGGGTTAGGAGTTAGGGGTTAGGGTTAGGGTTTCGGTTATGGTTAGGGTTACGTTAGGTTTAGGATTGGTTAGGGTGAGGGATACAGTTTAGGGTTAGGGTTAGCGTTAGGGTATGGGTAGGGTTGAGTTAGGGTTAGGGTTGGGGTTGGGGTTTGGGTTAGGTTTAGGGTTAGCATTCTGTCAGGATTAGTGTTAGAAGAGTTAGGGTTAGGGTTAGGGTTAGGTTTAGGGTTGCATTAGGGTTAAGGTTAGCTTTAGGGCTAGGGCTAGGGCTAGGGCTACGGTTACGTTTAGGCTTAGGGGTAGGAGTAGGGTTGGGTTGGTGGCTAGTGTTACTGTTAGGGTTAGTGTAGAAGAGGTTTCAGTTTAGGGTTATGGTTAGAATAAGGTAAGATTTAGGGATTAAGATTTAGGGTTAAGGTTAGTTTAGGGTTAGAGTTAGGGTTTAGGGTTAGGGTTAGGTTCATTGTTTAGGGTTAGGGTTAGGGTTGAGGGAAGGGTATGTTAGGGGTTGTGGTTAGGGTTAGGGTTAGGGTTCAGTTTTAGGATTAGTGTTAGGGATATTGGTAGGGTTATGGTTAGGGTTGGGTTAGGTTTAGGGTTAGGGGGTAAGGGTAGGGCTAGGTTTAGGGTAAGGGGTAGGGGTAGGGTTTGAGGTTAGTGTTAGGATTAGGGTTAGGGTTGGGTTAGGGCTAGGTTTAGTGTTTAGAGTTAGGTTTAGGTGTAGAGGTAGGGGTACAGTTAGTGTTGATGCTAGAGTTAGGGTTAGGGTTAGGGTTGGATTAGGGTTAGGGTTAGGGGTAGGGTTAGGGTTAGGGATAGGGCTAGGTTTAAGGCAAGGGCTAGTGCTAGGGCTAGGGCTACGGCTAGGGCAAAGTTTAGGGTTAGGGTTAGTCTTTAGGGTTCAGGGTTAGTGTTATTGGTTAGGGTTAGGGTTAAGATTAGTTTAGATTTAGGTTTAGGTTTAAGGTTAGTGTTAGTGTTAGGGTTAGGGTTGGGGTTAGTGTTTGGGTTAGGGTTAGGTTTAGGGTTAGGGTAGGTTTACGGTTAGGGTTTGGGTTGGGGCTAGGGTAAAGGTTAGGGTTAGCGTTACTGTGAGGGTTAGGGTTAGAAGAGGTTTAGATTTAGGGTTAGGGTTAGAATAGGGTTAGGTTTAGGGTTAGAGTTGGGGTTAGGTTTAGGGTTAGGGGCAGAGGTAGGGGTAGGATTAGGGGTTGAGGTTAGTGTTAGGGTTACGGTTAGGGTTGGGTTAGGGTAGGGTTAGGTTTGGGGCTAGTGCTAGGGCTAGGGCTTAAAGCAAGGGCTATGTCTACGGCTGGGGCTAGGACTAGTGTTAAGGTTAGGGTTAGGGGTATGGTAGGATTAGGGGTTGAGATTAGTTTTAGGGTTAGGGTTAGGGTTGGGTTAGGGTTAGGTTTGGGTTAGGGTTAGTGTTAGGTTTAGGGATAGGGCTAGTTTAGGGTTAGGGTTAAGGCTAGGGTTAGGGCTTACGGTTTAGGGTTAGGGTTAGCGCTAGGGTTAGTTTTAGGGCAAGGGCTAGTGCTAGGGCTTGGGTTACGGCTAGGACTAATGTTAGGGTTAGTATTTAGGGTTAATGTTTGGTTTAGGTTTAAGATTTCCGGGTTAGTGTAGGTTTAGGGGTAGGGTTAGGGTTAGTGTTAGGTTTTGGGTTTAGGATTAGGTTTAGGGTTAGGGTTAGGGTTAGGGATAGTGTTAGGGCTAGGGTTAGGGTTAGGATTAGGGGTTAGGGGTTAGGGTTACGGGTAGGGGTAGTGGTAGGAGTAGGGGAAGGTGTATGGCTTGGGGTTAGGGTTAGTGTTCGGGTTGGGTTAGGGTTAGGGTTTGGGTTTATGGTTAGTGTTAGGGTTAGGGATAGGGATAGGCTTATGTCTATGGCTAGTGCTAGGGTTAAGTTTAGGGTTAGGCTTAGGGTTAGTGTTAGGGGTTAGAGGCAGCGGTAGGCATAGGGGTTTGAGTTTGGGTAGGGTTATGTTTAGGTTGGATTAGGGTTAGGTTTAGGGTTTAGGGTTTAGGGTTACAGTTAGGGTTAGGATTAGGGCTAAGGATAGGGTTAGGGCTAGGGCTAGTGCTCGGGTTAGGGCTAGGGCTAGGGTTAGGGTAAAGATTTGGGTTTAGGGTTATGGTTAGGGTTAGGTTTTTAGGGTTTAGGGTTAGCATTAGGGTTAGGGTTAGGGTTAGGGCAGGGTTAGGATTAGGGTTAGGGTTTACGGTTAGGGTTAGTGTTAGAGTTTAGGGTTAGGGTTAGGATTAGTGTTAGAGTTAGGGTTACTCTTAGGCTTTGGAGTTAGGGTTAAGTTTACGGTTATGGTTAGGGTTATGGTTATGGTTAGGGTTAGGGTAGGTTAAGTTTAAGGTTACGGTTAAGGTTATGATTAGGGTTACGGTTACGGTTAGTGTTAGGGGTTAGGGTTAGGGTTAGAGTGAGGGATAGAGTTTAGGGTTAGGGTTAGGTTTAGTGTTAGTGTTAGGGTTAGTTTTAGGGTTAGTGTTAGGGTTAGGGTTAGGTTTAGGGTTAAGGTATGTTTAGGGTTAGGGTTGGGTTTGGAGTTGTGGTTGGGGGTTAGGTTTAGGGTTAGTGTTACTGTTAGGGTTAGGGTTAGAACAAGTTTAGATTTAGGTTTGGGTTAGAACAGGGTTAGGGTTAGGGTTAGGCTTAGTGTTAGGGTTAGTGTTAAGTTTACGTTTAGGGTAGGGTTAGGGGTTCGGGTTGGCGTTGCGGTTGGCGTTACCATTAGGTTTAGTGTTGGGGTTAGAGTTAGGGTTTATGGTTTAGAGATAGGGTGAGGGATAGAGTTAGATTTAGGGTTAGGGTTGGGTTAGTGTTAAGGTTAGCTTTAGGGCTAGGGCTGGGGCTAGGGCTACGGTTATGTTTAGGCTTAGGTGTAGGGGTAGCGTTGGGGTTTTGGCTAGTGTTACTGTTAGGGTTAGGGTAGAATAGGTGTAAGCTTAGGGTTACGGTTAGAATAGGGTTAGATTTAACGTTTAGGATTTGGGGTTAAGGTTAGTTTACGGTTAGAGTTAGGGTTTAGGGTTAGGGTTAGGTTCATTGTTTAGGGTTAGGGTTAGGGTTGAGGAAGGGTATGTTAGGGGTTGTGGTTAGGGTTAGGGTTATGGTTCAGTGTTAGGATTAGGGTTAGGGATAGAAGTAGGGTTATGGTTAGGTTTGGGTTAGGGTTAGGGTTAGGGGTAAGGGTAGGGCTAGGTTTAGGGCTAGCGCTAGGGCTGGGTTTAGGATTAGGGTTAGGGATAGGGGTAGGGTTAGGGGTTGAGGTTAGTGTTAGGGTTAGGGGTTAGGTTTGGGTTAGGATTAGGGTTAGTGTTTAGGGTTAGGGTTAGGGGGTAGGGGTAGGGGAACAGTTAGTGTTGTTGCTAGGGTTAGAGTTAGGGTTAGGGTTGGGTTAGGTTTAGGGTTAGGGGTAGGGTTAGGGTTAGGGATAGGGCTAGGTTTAGGGACAGGGCTAGTCCTAGGGCTAGGGCTATGGCTAGGGCATAGTTTAGGTTTAGGGTTAGTGTTTAGGGTTAGGGTTAGGCTTTAGTGTTAGGGTTAGTGTTATTGGTTACGGTTGGGGTTAAGATTAGTTCAGATTTAGGTTTAGGTTTAGGGTTAGTGTTAGTGTTAAGATTAGGGTTGGGGTTAGTGTTAGGGTTAGGGTTAGGGTTAGTTTTCATGGTTAGGGTTTGGGTTGGGGCTAGGTAAGGGTTTAGGTTTAGCGTTACTGTTAGGGTTAGGGTTAGAAGAGGTTTAGATTTAGGGTTAGGGTTAGAATAGGGTAAGGCTTAGGGTTAGGGTAGGGTTAGGGTTAGGGTTGGGTTAAAGTTAGGGTTAGGGTTAGGGGTAGGGGTAGGATTAGAGGTTGAGGGTAGTGTCAGTGTTAGGGTTAGGGTTGGGTTAGGGTTAGGGTTAGGTTTGGGGCTAGTGCTAGGGCTAGGGTTTAAAGCAAGGGCTATGTCTAGGGCTGGGCTAGGACTAGGGTTAGGATTAGGGTTAGGGGGTAAGGGTAGGATTAGGGGTTAAGGTTAGTTTTAAGGTTAGGGTTAGGGTTGGGTTAGGGTTAGGGTTAGGTTTGGGATTCGGGTTACTGTGGGTGTTAGTGTTAGGTTTAGGTTTAGGGCTAGTTTTAGAGTTGGGGTTAGGGGTTAGGTTTAGGGTTTATGGTTTAGGGTTAGGCTTAGGGCTAGGGTTGGTTTTAGGGCAAGGGATAGTGCTAGGGCTAGGGCTACGGCTAGGGCTAAGGTTAAGGTTAGTGCTTAGGGTTAGTGTCAGATTTAGGTTTAGGATTTACGGTTAGTGTAGGTTAGGGGTAGGGTTAGGGTTAGTGTTATTTTTCAGGGTTTAGGATTAGGTTTAGGGTTAGGGTTAGGGCTAGGAATAGGGTTAGGTCTGGGTTAGGGATAGGATTAGGGGTTAGTGTTAGGGGTAGGGGTAGGGGTAGGAGTAGGGGGAAGGTGTATGGCTTGGGTTTAGGGTTAAGGTTAGGTTTGGGTTAGGGTTAGGGTTAGGGTTTGGGTTTAGGGTTTATGGTTAGGGTTAGGGTTAGGGCTAGGGATAAGGTTAGGTCTATGGCTAGTGCTAGGGCTAATGTTAGGGGTTAGGGTTAAGGGTTAAGGTTAGTGTTAGGGGTTAGAGGCAGTGGTAGGGGTAAGGGTTTTGGTTTGGGTTAGGGTTATCTTTAGGGTTGGGTTAGGGGTAGGGTTAGGGTTTAGGGTTTAGGGTCAGGGTTAGGGTTGGGTTAGGATTAGCATTAGGGGTAGGGTTTGGGTTAGGGATAGGGCTAGGTTTAGGGACACGGCTAGTGCTAGGGCTAGGGCTACGACTAGGGGCAAAGTTTAGGTTTAGGGTTATTGTTTGGGTTTGGGTTAAGTTTAGGCTTTAGGTTTAGGGTTAGTGTTATTGGTTAGGGTTAGGGTTAAGATTAGTTTAGATTTGGTTTGGTTTGGGGTTAGTGTTAGTTTTAGGTTAGATTTAGGTTTAGGGTTAGGGGTAGGTTCATGGTTAGTGTTTGGGTTGGGGCTAGGGTAGGGTTAGGGTTAGCGTTACTGTTAGCGTTAGGGTTAGAAGAGGTTTAGATTTAGGGTTATGGTTAGAATAGGGTTAGGGTTAGGGTTAGCGTTACAGTTAGGGTTAGGGTTAGGGTAGGAAGAGGTTTAGATTTAGGGTTAGGTTTAACGTTGGGGGTTCGGGTTAGGGTTTGGGTTGGGGTTGGTGTTGAGGGTTAGCATTAAGGTTACTGTTTAGGGTTTATGGTTATGGTTAGGTTTAGGTTTCGGGATAGGGATAGGGTTAGGGCTAGGGGTAGGGCTAGGGCTAGGGTTAGGGTTAGGGTTAGGGTTAAGCTTAGGTTTAGGGTAGTTTTAGGGTTAGGGTTAGGGTTGGGGTTAGGGTTAGGCTTAGGGATAGGGCTATGGATAGGGTTAGGGTTAGGGCTAGTGCTGGGGCTAGGGCTACAGCTAGGGCTAGGGTTCGGGTAAGGGTTAGCATTAGGGTTACTGTTACGGTTAGGGGCAGGGTGAGCTTTAGAGTTAGGGTTTAGAGTTAGGGTTTAGCGTTAGGGTTAGGATTAGGGTTATGGTTAGGGTTACTCTTAGGGTTAGGAGTTAGGGTTTGGGTTAGGGTTATGGTTATGGTTAGGGTAACAGTTAGGGTTAGGGTTAGGGGTTAGGGTTAGGGTGAGGAATAGAGTTTAGGGTTAGGGTTAGTGTTAGGGTTATGGTTAGGGTTGGGTTAGGTTTAGGGTTGTGGTTGGGGTTAGGGTTAAGTTTAGGGTTAGCGTTACTGTTAGGGTAAGGATTAGAAGAGGTTTAGGGCTAGGTTTACAATAAGGTTACGGTTAGGGTTAGGGTTTAGAGTTAGGATTAGTGTTAGTGTTAGTATTGGTGGTTACAGTTAGGGTGAGCATTAGGGTTAAGGTTGTGTTAGCATTAGGGTTATGGTAAGTGTTTGGGGTTAGGGGTTAGGTTTAGGGTTTAGGGTTTAGGGATAGGGTTAGTGTTATGGTTATGGTTAGGGTTGTGTTAGGGTTAGGGTTACGGGTAGGGTAAGGGGGTAGGGTACGGTTTGGGGTGTAGGGTTAGTGTTAGGGATAGGGTTTGGTTAGCGTTTGGGTTAGGGTTAAGATTAGGGTTTAGGGTTGAGGGTTAGAGTTAGGGTTTAGGGTTATGGTTATGGTTACGGTTAGCATTAGGGCTAGGGCTAGTGTTAGTGCTAAGGCTAGTGCTAGGGCTGGAGGCTACGCCTGGGGCTAAGGTTAGGGTTAGGGTTAGTGTTTAGGGTTAAGGTTAGGTTTAGGTTTAGGATTTAGGGTTAGTGTCATGGTTAGGGTTAAGGTTAGCTTTAGTGTTGGGTTTTAGGGTTTTAGTCTTAGGGTTTAAATTTAGGGTTAGGGTTAGGGTTAGGGATTGGTTTAGGGCTAGGGTTAGGGTTAGGGGTTAGGGTTATGTGTAGAAGTAAGAGTAGCGGTAGGGGAAGGGGTATGGCTAGGGGTTAGGGTTAGGGTTAGTGTTAGGGTTTGGTTAGGGTTAGGGCTAGGGATAGGGTTAGATCTGGGGGTAGTGCTAGGGCTAGGGTTAGGGTCAGGGTTAGGGTTAAGTTTAGGGTTAGGGTTAGGGGTAGGGTTAGGACTTGTGGTTGGGTTTAGGGTTACGATTATCGTTAGATTAGGGTTAGGTTTAGGGTTAGGGTATAGAGTTTAGGGTTAAGGTTAGTGTTAGGGTTAGGGTTAGGTTTAGGTTTAGGATTTAGGGGTTAGGTTAGGGCTAGGGTAAGTGTTAGGTTTAGGGTGTAGAGTTTAGGGTTAGGGTTAGTGTTAGGGTTAGGCTTTAGGGTTACAGTTAGCGTTAGGGTTTAGGGTTAGGGTTAGGGTTAGTGTTAGGGGTTAGATTTGGGTTCAGGATTTAGGGTTAGTTTAGGGCTAGGGTAAAGGTTAGGGTTGGGGTGTAGAGTTTAGGGTTAGGGTTTAGTGTTACTGTTAGGGTTAGGGTTAGAAGAAGTTTAGATTTAGGGTTAGGGTTAGAATCGGTTAGAGTTAAATTTAGGGTAGGGTTAGGGGTTAGGGTTGGGGTTTGGGTTAGGGGTACTGCTTATGGTTGGCTTTACTGTTTTGGTTAGGGTTAGAAAAGTTTAGGTTTACGGTTAGGGTTAGAATAGTGTTAGGGTTAGGTTTAGGGTTTAGGGTTAGGGTTAGCATTTAGGATTTATGGTTGGGGTTATGTTAGGTTTAGGATAGGGTTAGGATAGGGTTTGGACTAAGCTTGGGGTTAGAGTTATGGTTGGGTTAGGGTTAGGGTTAGTATTGGGGTAGGCTTAGGGCTAGGGATAGGGTTAGGTCTAGGGTTAGGTTTAGGGTTTGGGGTTAGGGTTACGGGTAGGGATGGGGAAGGGGTGTGGCTTGGGGTTAGGGTTAGGGTTAGGGGTTAGAGCTGGGTTAAGGTTAGGTTTAGGTTTTATGGTTTAGGGTTAAGGTAGAGATAGAGTTAGGGTTATGGTTAGATTTATTCTTAGGGTTAGGGGTTTGGGTTAGGGTTAGGGATTGGTTTAGGTTTAGGGTTGGGGTTAGGGGTTAGGGTTATGTGTAGAAGTAGGGGTGGCGGTAGGAAGGGGTATGGCTAGGGGTTAGGGTTAGTGTTAGGGTTAGGGGTTAGGGTTAGGATTAGTGTTAGGGTTTACAGTTAGGGTTAGGGTTAGTGTTAAGTTTAGAATTAGGGTTAGGGTCAGTGTCAGTGTCACGGTCAGGTCAGTGTTTGGGGTTAGGTTTAGTGTTAGGGTTAGCGTTAGCTTTAGTGTTTGTGGGGTTAGCCTTAGGTTAGGGTTAGTGTCAGGGTTAGGGTTAGGGTTAGAATTAGGGGTTAGGTTTAGGGTTAGGGTTAGTGTTAGGGTTAGGGTTTAGGGTTAAGGATAGGGTTAGGGTTAGGGTTAGGGTTAGGGTCAGGGTCAGGGTTAGGGTTTAGGGTTAGGGTTAGCATTAGGGTAGCGTTAGTGTTAGGGTTAGCGTTAGGGGTTAGGGTTAGGTTTCAGGGTTGGGGTTAGGGTTACGGTTGGGGTTGGGTTATGGCTGGGGTTGGGATTAAGGTTAGGGTTAGGGTTGGTGTTAGGGTTAGGGGTTGGGGTTAGGGTTAGGTTTTGGGTGTTAGGCCTTGGGTTAGGGTTTAAGTGTTGGGGTTAGGGTTTAGTGTTAGGGTTAGGGGTTAAGGGTGAGAGTTAGGTTTAGGGTTTGGGGTTTGGTTTGGTTAGGGTTAGGGTTTAGTTTAGGTTTAGGGTTAGGTTTAGGGTTAGGGTTACTGTTAGTGTTATGTTTCGTGCTAGGGATAGGTTTAGGGTTGGGGCTAGTGGTAGGACTAGGTTTAGGGCTAGGCTAGGGCTAGGGTTAGGGATAGTGTTTAGTGTTATTGTTAGGTTTAGAGTTAAGGGTAGGGATAGGGTTAGGGGTTAGGGTTACGGTTAGGGATAGTGTTAGGGTTAAGGTTAGGGTTAGGGATTCGGGTTAGGCTTGGGGTTAGTGTTTAGGGTTAGGGTTAGGGGAAAGATTATAGGCTCAGGATAGGTGTTAGTGTTAAAGTTAGGGTTAGGGTTAGATTTACCCTAGGGCTAGTGTTAGGGTAGGTTTAGGGTAGGTTTGGCGTTGGGGTTAGGTTTAGGGTTAAGGTTAGCGTTACTATTAGGTTTATTGTTATAGAGGGTTAGGTTTAGGGTTATGGTGAGAATAGGTTTAGGGCTAGGGTTAGGGGTACGTTTAGGGTTGTGATTAGTGTTAGGGTTAGGGTTAGTGTTAGGGTTGGGTTAGGGTTAAGGTAAGGGTTAGTGTTTAGTATTTGGTTTAGGGTTAGCATTATGGTTTAGGGTTTAGGGACAGGTTTATATTAATGTGTAGGGGTTGTGGTGCAGGTAGGTTTAGGGGTTGTGGTTAGGGTTAGGGATAAGGTTACGGTTGGGTTAGGGGTAGGGGTGGAGGTAGGTTTAGGGTTAGGTTTAGACGGAGTAGGAGGTTAGTAGTTAGTGTTAGGTTAGGGTTTAGTATTAGGGATAGGGTTAGGTATAGTGCTAGGGCTAGGGTTTGAGTTAGAGTTAGGGGTTAGCGTTAGGTGTAGGTTTAGGGTTTAGGGTTAGGGTTATGGATAGGGGAGGGTTGTGTTAATGCTATGTGTGGGATAGGGTTAGGGTTAACGTTAGTTTTAGGGGTTGGGTTAGGGTTAGGCATAGGGTTAGGGTTAAGGGGTTAGGATTAGGGTTAGTGTTAGGGGTTAGGGTTAGGTTTAGGTTTAGGGTTTAGGGTTAGGGTTACGGTTAGTGGTTAGGATTAGGGTTAGGGTTAGGGTTGGGGTACGGGTTAGGTTTAAGGTAGGGGTTAGACTTAGGGTCAGGGTCAGGGTTGGTTTAGGGTTAGGGTTAGCGTTAGGGTTAGCGTTAGCCTTAGTGTTAGCATTAGGTTGGGGTTAGGGTTAAGGGTTAGGGTTGGGGTTAGTGTTAGTGTTAGGGTTAGGGTATAGGGTTAGGGTTAGGGTTAGGGTTAGCGTTAGGGTTAGCGTTGGGGTTGGGGTTAGGGTTGGGATTGGGGTTGGGGGTTAAGGTTAGGGTTAGGATTAGGGTTAGGGGTTAGGCTTTGGTTTGGGGGGGTTAGGTTTAGGGTTTGGTTTAGGGTTAGGATTAGGGTTAGGGTTAGGTTTAGGGTTAGGGTTAGGGTTAGGGATTTTGGTTAGGGTTAGGGTTAGAGGTCAGGATTAGGCTCAGGGCTTAGGGTTAGGGTTAGTGTTTAGGTTTACCGTTACGGTTAGGGTTAGTGTTAGGGTTAGGGTTATTGTTAGGTTCTGGATCAGGGTCAGGGGTTTAGGGTTAGGTTTAGCATTAGGGTTAGGGCTAGGGTTAGTTTTAGTTTTGGGGTTAGGGGTTAGAGTTGGGGTTCGGGTTAGGGGTTAGCGTTAGGGTTGGTGTTAGGTTTAGGGTTAGCATTAGGGTTGGGTTAGGTTAGCGGTTAGGGTTAGGGTAAGGGTTTAGGGTTAGGGTTAGGGTTAGTGTTAGTGTTAGGGTTAGGTTTATGGTTAGGGTTACAGTTAGGGTTATTGTTTGGGCTAAGGATAGGTTTAGAATTAGGGCTAGTGCTAGGGCTAGTGATAGGGCTAGGCCTAGGGCTAGGGTAAGGGTTAGTGTTTAGTGTTATGGTTAGGGTTAGATTTAAGGGTAGGGATAGGTTTAGGGTTTGAGGTTAAGGTTAGTGATTGTGTTAGTGTTAAGGTTAGGGTTAGGTATTTGTGTTAGCATTAGGGTTAAGGTTTAGGGTTAGGGTTAGGTAAAGAGTTTAGGCTTAGGATATGTGTTAGGGTTAAAGTTGGGTTTAGGGTTAGAGATAGGCCTAGGGCTAGGGTTAGGGTATATTTAGGGTAGGGTTCTCGTTGGGGTTAGGTTTAGGTTTAAGGTTAGCATTACTATTCAGTTTATTGTTATAGAGTGTTAGGTTTAGGGTTATGATTAGAATAAGATTAGGGCTAGGGGTAGGGGTAGGTTTAGGGGTTGTGGTTAGTGTAGGGTTAGGGGTTAGTGTTAGGGTTGGGTTAGGGTTAAGGTAAGGGTTAGTGTTTAGTGTTAGGGTTAGGGTTAGATTTATGGTTTAGGGTTAAGGGATAGGTTATGGTTATGGGTAGGGATAGTGGTTCATGTATGTTTAGGGGTTGTGGTTAGGGTTAGGGATAAGGTTATGGTTGGGTTAGGAGTAGGGGGTAGAGGTAAGGTTAGGGTTAGGTTTAGACGAGTTAGGGTTAGGGTTAGGGTTAGCTGTTAGTGTTAGAAGTTAAGGTTATGGTTAGGGATTAGTGGTAGGCTTAGGCTTAGGGTTTAGTGTTAAGGCTAGGGTTTGAGTTAGGGTTAGGGGTTAGGGTTAGGTGTAGGTTTAGGGGTTAGTGTTAGGGTTAGGGATAGGGGTAGGGGTAGGTTTAAAGCTACGTATGAGTTATGGTTAGGATTAGGGGTTAGCGTTATGGTTAGGGTTAGGTGTTAGGGTTAGGGTTAGGGTTAGGGGTTAGGGTTAGTGTTATTGTTAGGGTTTAGGGTAGGGATAGGGTTTGTGGTTAGGATTAGGTTTAGGGTTAAGGTTGGGGTAGGGGTTACGGTTAGCGTTAGTGGTTAGGGTTGCAGGGTTAGGGGTTGGGGTTAGGGTTAGGGTTAGCGTTACTCTTAAGTTTAGGGGTTAGAAGAGGTTTAGTGTTAGGTTTAGGGTTAGGGTTAGGGTTATGGGTTAGGGTTAGGTTAGGGTTACTGGTGAGAATTAGTGTTAGGGTTAGGGTTGGGGTAGGGGTTACGGTTCAGGTTGTGGGTTAGGATTAGTGTTAGGGTTAGGGTTGGTGTAGGGGTTATGATTAGCGTTAGGGGTTAGGATTAGTGTTAGGGTTGGGGTTAGGGTTGGGGATAGGGTAAGGGTTAGGGTTAGGGTTAGCGTTACTCTTAGGCTTAGGGTTAGAGAGGTTTAGGGTTGGGTTTAGGTTTAGGTTAGGGTTAGGGTTATGGGTTAGGATTAGTGTTAGGGTTAGGGGTTAGGATTAGTGTTAGGGTTAGGGTTGGGGTAGGGTGTTATGGTTAGGGTTCAGTGTTAGGGTTAGAGTTAGGGTTAGGTGTTAGGTTAGGGTTAGGTTTGTGGTTGGGGTTAGGGTTGGGGTGGGGTTTAGTGTTGGGATTGTGGTTGGGGTTAGGGTTGGTATTGTGGTTGGGGTTAGGGTTGCGGTTAGGGTTCGGGGTATGCTTAGGGTTGGGGTTGGTGTTAGAGTTGGGTTTGGAGTTGGGGTTAGGGTTAGGGTTTGGTTTAGGGTTTGGATTAGGCTTAGGGTTAGGGTTTGGTTTAGGGTTAGGGTTGTTTTAGGGTTAGGGTTAGGGGTTTGATTAAGGTTAGGGTTAGGGGTTAGTGTTTGGCTTAGGTTTAGGGCTTAGCGTTAGGGATAGGGTTAGGGTTTAGTATTAGGGTAGGGTTAGGGTTACAATCAGGGTCAGGGTTTAGGGTTAGGGTTAAGGTTAGCGTTAGGGTTTAGTGTTAGCGTTAGGGTTAGCGTTAGGGGTTAGGGTTAGCGTTACGGTTAGGGTTGGGGTTAGAGTTAGGGTTGGGGTTGGTGTTAGGTTTAGGGTTAGGGTTAGGCTTAGGTTTAGGGCTTAGGGTTACGGTAAGTGTTTAGTGTTATGGTTAGGGTTAGAGTTACAGTTAGCGATAGGGTTAGGGGTTAGGGTTAGGGTTAGGGATAGTGTTAGGGTTAAGGTAAGGGTTAGGGATTTGGGTTAGGGTTAGGGAAATAATTTAGGCTTAGGATATGTGTTAGGGTTAAAGTTAGGTTTAGGGTTAGGTTTAGGCCTAGGGCTAGGGTTAGGCAGGTTTAGCATAGGGTTGGCGTTGGGGTTAGGTTTAGGGTTAAGGTTAGCGTTACTATTAGGTTTATTGTTATAGAGAGTTAGGTTTATGGTTGTGGTGAGAATAGGTTTAAGGCTAGGGTTAGGGGTAAGTTTTAGGGGTTGTGGTTAGTGTTAGGTTAGGGCTAAGGTAAGGGTTAGTGTTTAGTGTTAGGGTTAGGGTTAGTGTTTGGTTTAAGGTTTAGGGATAGGGTTATGTTTATGGATAGGGGTAGTGGTGCAGGTAGGTCTAGGGGTTGTGGTTAGGGTTAGGGATAAGGTTACGGTTGGGTTAGGGGTAGGGGTAGAGGTAGGGTTAGGGGTGAGGCTTAGACGACTTTGGGTTAGGGGTTAGGGTTAGCGGTTAGTGTTAGAAGTTAAGGTTATGGTTAGGGATTAGTGGTAGGCTTAGGGTTAGGGTTTAGTGTTAGGGCTAGGGTTTGAGTTAGGCTAGGGGTTAGGATTAGGTGTAGGTTTAGGGGTTAGTGTTAGGGTTAGGGATAGGGGAGGGGTAGGGTTAAAGCTATGTATGAGTTATGGTTAGGATTAGGGTTGCATTATGGTTAGGGTTAGGTGTTAGGGTTAGGGTAGGGTTAGGGGTTAGGGTTATTGTTAGGGTTTAGGGTAGGGATAGGGTTTGTGGTTAGGATTAGGTTTAGGTTAGGGTGGGGGAGGGGTTAGGTTAGCGTTAGTGGCTAGGGTAAGGGTTAGGGTTAGGGTTGGGTTTAGGGGCAAGGTTAGGATTAGGGTAGCGTTACCTTAAGTTTAGGGTTAGAAGAGGTTTAGTGTTAGGGTTTAGGGTTAGGGTTAGGGTTAGTGTTTAGTGTTAGGTTAGGGTTAGTGTTTTGGCTTAGGTCTAGGACAGGGTTATGTTTATGGATAGGGGTAGTGGTACAGGTAGGTTTAGGGGTTGTGGTTAGGGTTAGGGATAAGGTTACGGCTGGGTTAGAGGTAGGGGTAGAGGTAAGTTTATGGTTAGGTTTGGACGAGTTAGGGTTAGTGTTAGGGTTATCGGTTAGGGTTAGAAGTTAGGGATAGGGTTAGGGTTTAGTGTTAGGGATAGGGTTAGGTATAGTGTTAGGGCTAGGGTTTGAGTTAGAGTTAGGGTTAGGGTTAGGTATAGGTTTCAGGGTTTAGGGTTAGGGTCATGGATAGGGGAGGGGTAGAGTTAATGCTTTGTGTGAGATAGGATTAGGTTTATGGTTATGCTTAGGGTTGGGTTAGGGTTAGGTATAGGGTTAGGGTTAAGGGTTAGGGTTAGGGTTAGGATTTAGGGTTAGGGTTAGGGTTAGTGGTTAGGATTTGGGTTAAGGTTAGGGTTGGGGTACGGTTTGGCTTAGGATTGGGGTTAGGGCTTAGGGTCAGGGTCAGGGTCAGGGTTTAGGTTTAGGGTTAGCGTTAGGGTTAGGGGGATAGGGTTAGAGTTAGGGTTAGTGGTTAGCGTTAGGTTTGCAGGTTAGCGTTAGGGTTAGAGTTGGGGTTGGGGTTGGGGTTAGGGTAGGGGTTGGGATTAGGGTTGGGATGCGGGTTGGGGTTAAGTTTAGGGTTGGGTTGGGTAAGGGTTAGGGTTGTGGTTGGGGTTAGGGTTAGGTTTAGTGTTAGGTTTAGGGTTAGGGTTAGGGTTTGGGTTTGGTTTAGGGTTAGGGTTAGGGTTAGGGTTTGGTTTAGAGGTAGGATTAGGGTTAGGGTTAGGTTTAGGGTAGAGTTAGGGTGGGGTTGGGGTTGGGGTTAGGGTTAGGGTTAGGGTTGGGGTTCTGGTTAGGGTTTGGGTGGGGTTAGGGTTAGGTTTGGGGTTCTGGGTTAGGGTTAGGTTGGTGTTAAGGTTAGGGTTAGGGTTAGGGTTAGAGGTTAGAGTTAGGGTTAGGGTTTAGGGTTAGGGTTAGGGATAGGATAGTATGCGTTAGGTTAGTGTTACAGTTAGAGTTAGGGTTAGGGGTTTTAGGGTTAGGGTTAGGGTTAGGGTTACGGTTTGTGTTAGGTTTTGAGTTAGTGTTAGGGGTTTGGGTTATGGTTAGTGTTATGGTTAGGGCTAGAGTTAGCATTAGTGTTTAGGGTCAGATTGATGGTTATGGTCCCGGGTTTTGGGAAAGGGTTAGGGGTTAGGTTAAGGGTAGGGTTAGGGATTGAGGTTAGGTTTAGAGTTAGGTTTAGGGTTGGGTTAAAGTTAAGGTTAGGGTTAGGGTTAGGGGTAGGATTAGGGGTTTTGGTTAGTGTTAGGTTTAGGTTTAGGTTAGGGTTAGGGTTGGGTTAGGGTTAGGTTTATGATTAGGATTCGGTTTAGGGTTAGAGTTAAGTTTAGGGTTAGGTTTAGGGTTCGGTTTAGGGTTAGGGTATAGGTTAGGATTAGGGTTAGGATTTGGGTTAAGGTTAGGGTTACTGTTAGGGTTAGGGTTTGAGTTAGGGTTAGGGTTAAGGTTAGGGGTAGGGCTGGGGCTATGTATTGTCTAGGGCTATGTCTACGGCTAGGTTTATGGTTACAGTTAGGATTTAGGTTTAAGGTTAGAGTCAGGATTAGGGTTAGGGTTTTAGGTTTAAGGTTAGTGTTAGGGGTTGGGTTAGGGTTAGGCTCAGGTTTCGGTTAAGATTATGGTTAGGTTAGTGTTCAGTGTTTGGGTAAGAGTTCTGGTTTAGAGATATGGTTTCGGAAAGAGTTAGGGTTAGGGGGGGGGTGGGTTAGGGTTTGGTTTAGGGTTAATGCTGGGCTAGTGCTAGGCCTACGGTTATGGTTAGTGTTAAGTTTAAGTGTAGGTTTAGGGGTTGTGGTTAGGGTTCGGTTAGGGTTATGGTTAGGTTAGGGTTTACAGTTTAGCGTTATGTTTAGGGTTAGGGTTAGGGCTAGTGCTAGTGTTAGACCCAGGGCTAGGGGCTAGGGTTAGGGTTGGGCTAGGGCTAGGGTTAAGGTTAGGGTTGGGTGAGTTTTGGGGTTAACGTTCAGGGTAGGGGTAGGGTTGGGTTAGGTTTAGGTTAAGGTTAGGGGTAGGGTTAGGTTGGGCTAGTTTTACGGTTAAGGGTATTGGTAGAGGTAGGGATGGGTTATGTTTAGGTTTAGACGAGTTAGTGTTAGGGTTAGGGTTAGGGTTATGGTTACAGTTAGAGTTAGGTTTAGTGTTAGGGTTTAGGGTTAGGGTTAGGGTTAGGGTTTAGGGTTTAGTGTTAGGTTTTGACTTAAGGGTTAGGGGTTAGGGTTAGGGTTAGGGGTTAGTGTTAGTAGTGTTAGGGTTAGGGTTAGTGTTTAGGGTCAGATTGAGAGTTAGGGTTCAGGGTTTTGGGAAAGGGTTAGGGTTAGGGTTAAGGGTATGGTTAGGGGGCTGAGGTTAGGGTTATGGTTAGGGTTATGGTTGGATTAGGGTTAGGTTAATGCTAGGGCTAGGGCTAGGCCTACAGTTAGGGTTAGTGTTAAGTTTAAGGGTAGGGTTAGGGGTTGTGGTTAGCGTTGGGTTAGGGTTAGAGTTAGGGTTTAGAGTTTAGGGTTAGGATTAGGGCTAGGGCTCGGGTGACATCTAGTGCTAGGGCTAGGTTTAGGTCTGGGGATAGGGCTAGGGTTAGTGTTAGGCTTGGGTGAGTTTTAGTGTTAACGTTAGGGATAGGGGTAGTGTTGGGTTAGGGTTAAGGTTAGGGTTAGGGGTAGGGGAAGGGTTGGGTTAGGTTTAGGTTAAGGGTAGGGGCAGGGGTAGGGTTGGGTTATGTTTAGTTTTAGACGATTTAGTGTTTGTGTTAGGGTTAGTGCTAGGCTTAGGGATAGGCAGGGTTAGGGAGTTAGGGTTAGGGTAGTGATAGGGTTAGGGTTACAGTTAGAGTTAGGGTTAATGGTAGGGGTAAGATAGGGCCTTTGGTTAGTGTTAGGTTTAGGCTTAGGGTTAGGGTTAGGGTTGGGTTAGGCTTAGGGTTATGGTTAAGATTAGGTTAGGGAGGGTTAAGGGTAGGGTTAGTTTAGGTTTGGGGTTAGGGTTGGGTTTGGGTTAGGGTTAGGGTTTTAGGGCATTAGGGTTAGTGTTAGGGTTAGGTTAAGGTTAGGGTAAGTGCTAGGTATTGTCTAGGGCTATGGCTATGGCCAGGTTTAGGGATACAGTTAGAATCTTAGGGCCAAGTTTAGGGATAGGGATTAGGGTTAGGGTTTGGGTTTAGGGTTAATGTTAGGGGTTAGGGTTAGGGTTAGGTTTAGGGTTAGGTTTGGGTTATGGTTAGGATTAGTGTTTATGGTTAGGGTTAGCGTTAGGGATTAGGGTTTAGTAATAAGGGTTAGGGATAGGGTTAGTGTTAGGATTAGTGGTAGGGTTAAGGTAAGGGGTAGTTGTAGGGTTGGGTTATGTTTGGGTTTAGACGAGTTAGTGTTAGTGTTAGGGTTAGTTATAGGGTTAGGGTTAGGGTTAGGGGTTAGGCTTAGGTTAGGGTTTGGGTTAGGATTACGGTTAGAGTTAGGGTTAGGGTTAGGGGTAGGATTAGGGGTTTTGGTTATTGTTAGGTTTAGGTTTAGGGTTAGGTTTAGATGAGTTAGGGTTAGGGTTAGGGTTAGTGTTTATGGTTAGGGTTAGGGTTAGGTGGCTAGGGGTTTGGGTTAGGGTTAGGCTTAGAAGAGTTAGGGTTAGGGTTAGAAGAGTTAGGGCTAGGGTTAGTTTTAGGGGTTAGTTTTTAGGGTTAGTGCTAGAGTTATGGATTAGGTACTGGGATTGGCTTAGGCCTAGGCCTAGGGGTTATGGGTAGTGGTAGGGTATGGGCTGGAGCTAGGATTAGGTTTAGGGTTGGGTTAGGGTTAGTTTTAGGGTTAGGGTTTAGTGTTAGGCCTATTGTTGAGCTAGTGCTAGGCCTAGGTCTAGGTTAGGGCTGGGATTAGTGTTAGTGTTAGGGTTAGTGTTAGTGTTGGGGTTAGGGTTAGGTTTAGGTTTAGGCTTAGGTTTAGGGTTAGTGTTAGGGTAAGCGTTAAGGTTAGGGTTAGGTTGGTTAGGTGTAAGGGTAAGGGTAAGTGTAGGGGTATGGGTTGGGGTTAGAGTTTGGTTTGGGTTAGGGTTGGGTTAGGGTTAGGGTTAGTTTTAGGCTTTAGGGTTTAGGGTTAGAGTTAAGGGTAGAGATAGCATTAGGCCCAAGGGAACGGCTAGGGCCTGGGGCTAGTGCTAGGCAATGGCTAGGGCTAGGCTAGGGTTAGTGTTAGGATTAGGGGTTAGGGTTTGGTTTAGGGTTAGGTTTTAGAGTTAGAGTTAGGGCTTGGGTTAGTGTTAGAGTTAGGGTTAGGGTTTAGGTTTAGGGTTAGTGTTTAGGCTTAGGGTTTGGGATAGGGTTAGTGTTAGTGTTAGTGTAAAATTAGGGATGGGTTTAGGGTTAGGGTTAAGATTAGTTTTAGGTTAGTTTTATGTTTAGGGTTAGTGTTAGGGTTAGCGTTAGGGTTAGGGTTAGGGGTAGGCTTAGGGTTAGGGGTAGGGTAGGGGTAGGGGTTGGGGTTAGGGTTAGGGTTAGGGTTAGGGTTAGGGTTAGGGTTGAGGTTAAGGTTAGGTTTAGGATTAGGTTTAGCATTAGTGTTAAGTTTAGGTTTAGTGTTAGGGTTAGGGTTAGGGTTCAGGATTTAGGGAGAGGTTAGGTTAGGTTTAGGGCTAGGGAGAGCTTTAGGGCTAGTGCTAGTGCTAAGGCTAAGGCTAGGGCTAGGGCTAGGATTACTGTAAGGGTTAGGTTCAGGGTTAGGGTTATGGTTAGGTTTAGGGTTAGGGTTGGGTTAGGGATTATGGTTTCAATGATAGGGTTAGGGTTAGGTTTAGGGTTAGGGTTAGGGTTATGATTAGTTTGGGGCTATGGTTAGGGTTAGGGTTAGTGTTTAGGGTTAGGGTTAGGGTTAGGGAATAGGGTTTAGGGATAGGGTTAGGGGTTAGGTTTAGGGATTGGGGTAGGGGGTAGGGTTATGTGTTGGAGTTAGGTTAGGGTTAGTGTTAGGGTTAGGTTTCAGGTTAGGGTTAGGTTAGGTTAGGGTTAGGTTTAGGGTTAAGGTTAGTGTTTAGGGTTAGGGTTAGGGTTAGGTTAGTGTTAATTTTAAGGTTAGTGTTAGGTTGGGGTGGAGTTAGGAGTTAGGGTTAGGGTTAGCGTTAGGCCTAGGTTAGGGTTTGGTTAGGGTTAGGGTGCATGGGGTAGGGGTAAGGGCAAGGGTTTGGGTTAGGTTAGGTTAGGGTTAGGGTTAGGGTAGGGTTCAGGGTTAGGGTTAGGGTTAGCGTTAGGGTTTAGCCTTTGGCTTTGGGGATAGGGATAGGATTAGGGTTAGCGTTACTGTTAGGGTTAGGGTTAGGAAGAGGTTTAGGTTTAGGGTTAGGGCTAGAATAGGGTTAGGGTTAGGTTAGGTTAGGGTTAAGGTGCTGTTAGGGTTAGTGTTGGGGTTGGGGTTAGGGTTAGGGTTAGGGTTAGGTGCCAGGGTTAGGGTTAGCTTTGGGTTATGGTTAGGGTTAGTGTTTAAGGTTAGGGTTAGGTTAGGGCTTAGGGATAGGGTTGGGGTTAGGGTTAGGGGCTAGGGGGTAGGGGTATGGGTTGGAGCTAGGGTTAGGCTTAAGATTGGGTTAGGGCTTGTGTTAGGGTTAGGGTTTAGTGTTAGGGTTATTTTAGGATAGTGTTAGGGTTAGGTTAGTGTAGGGTTAGGCTTAGGGCAGGGTTAGGGTTTTGGTTAGGGTAGGTTAGGCATAGGGTTAGGGTTAGGGATAGGGTTAGTGTTAGTGTTAGAGTTAGTGTTAGGATTGGGGTTATGGTTAGGGTTAGGATTAGGTTTAGGGGTTGGGTTAGGGATAGGGTTAGTATTAAGGTTAGCATTAGGGTTTGGGGTTAGGGTTTGGTAAGGGTTAGCGGTAGGAGTAGGGGTAAGGTCAGGGTATGGGTTGGGGTTAGGGTTAGGGTTTGAGTTAGGGTTGAGTTAGGGTTAGGGTTTTTTTAAGGTTAGGATTTAGGGTTTAATGTTAAGTTTAAATGTAGGGTTGGGTTAGGCCTAAGGATAGGGTTAGGGCTAGGGCTAGTGCTAGGGGGTAGGGCTAGGGCTAGGTTAGATTTAGGGTTAGGGGTAGGGTTAGGGCTAGGGTTAGTGTTAGTGTTAGTGTTAGGTTGGGCTTAGATTTACGGTTAGGGATAGGTTGAGGCTTAGGGTAGGTTTAAGTTTAGGGTTTGGTTTGGTTGGGGTTAGGGATAGGATTAGGGTTAGCGTTACTGTTAGAGTTAGGGTTAGAAGAGATTTAAGTTTAGGGTTAGGGTTAGAATAGGGTTAGGGTTAGGGGTTAGGTTAGAGTTAGGGTATGTTTAGGGTTAGGGTTGTGGTTGTGGTTAGGGTTAGGGTTAGGGATAAGGGTTAGGGTTAGGTTTGGATTATGGGCAGTCGGTTAGGGTTAGGGTTTAGGTTTAGGGTTTAGTGATAGGGTTAGGGTTATGGTTAGTCATAGGATTAGTGGTAAGGAAAGGGTGGGCGAGTTAGGGTTAGGGTTGAGGATTAGGTTTGGGGTTGGGTTAGGGTTAGGGGTATGGATAGGGTTAGGGTAGGGGTAGGTTTAGGGTTAGCGTTAGACTAATGAGGGCTTGGGATAGGGTTAGGGATAGGGTTTGGGTTACAGTTAGGGTTAGGGTTAGAGCTACAGTTAGGGTTAGAGTTAGGGTTACAAGTTAGGGTTAGTTTTAGGGTTAGGTTTTAGGGTTAGGGTTAAGGCTGTGTTAGGGTTAGGGGTTAGCGTTAGGTTAGTGGTTATGGTTAGGTTCAGGTAGGGGTAGGGGAAAGGGTTGGGGTTAAGGTTACGGTTAGGTTTAGGGTTTGTAAGGATTTGGGTTAGGGTTAGTGTTTAGCGTTAGGGTTAGCATTAGGGTTTAGTGTTTAGTGATAGAGTTAGTGTATGGGATAGAGTTAGGGTTAGGGTTAGAGTTGGGATAGCATTAGGTTTAAGGCTTAAGGTTTAGGGTTAGGTTAGGGTTAGGGTTTTGGGTCAGGGTTAGGGTTAGGTGTTAGGGTTGGGGTAGGGTTAGATGTAGGGGATGTGTTGGGGTTTGGGTTAGGGTAAGGTTAGGGTTGGGTTAGGGGTTAGGGTTAGGGTTCAGGGTTAGGGTTATGTTTAGGTTTATGGTTATGGTTATGGTTTGGTTTAGGGCTAGGGAGAGGGTTAGGTCTAGGGATAGTGCTAGAGATAGGGCTAGGGGTAGGGCTAGGGTTAGTGTTAGGGTTAGGGTTCAGGTTTAAGGTTATGGTTAGTTATAGGGTTAGGTAGGGTTAGGTTTAGAGTTGGGTTATGGATAGGGTTAAGGGTTAAGGTTTAGGGTTAGGGTTAGGGTTTAGGGTTAGGATTTGGATCAAGGATAGGGTTAGGGGTTAGTGTTAGGGGGTAGTGTTAGAGGTAGGGGTATATGTTGGGGCTTGTGTTAGGGTTAGGGTTAGGGTTGGGTTAGGGTTAGGGTTAGGGTTCAGGATTTAGGGAGAGGTTTAGGGTTAGGTTTAGGCCTAGGGAGAGCTTTAGGGCTAGTGCTAGTGCTAAGGCTAAGGCTAAGGCTAGGGCTAGGATTACTGTAAGGGTTAGGGTTCAGGGTTAGGGTTATGGTTAGGTTTAGGTTAGGGTAGGGTTACAGATTATGGTTTAAGGATAGGGTTAGGGTTAGGGGTTAGGGGTTAGGGTTAGGGTTATGATTAAGTTTGGGTTATGGTTAGGGTTAGGGTTAATGTTTAGGTTAGGGTTAGGGTTAGGGAATAGGGTTTAGGGATAGGGTTAGGGTTAGGTTTAGGGATAGGGGTAGGGGTAGGGTCTGTTTGGAGTTAGGGTTAGGGTTAGGTTAGGGTTAGGGTTTAGGGTTAGGGTTAGGTTACGGTTAGGGTTAGTGTTAGTGTTAGGGTTTAGGGTTAGGGTTAGTGTTTAGGGTTAGGGTTATTGTTAGGGTTAGTGTTAATGTTAAGGTTAGTGTTAGGGTTGGGTTTAGGGTTAGGGTTAGGGTGAGGTTTCGTTAGGCTTAGGGTTAGGGTTTGGTTAGGGTTAGGTGTAGGGGTAGGGTAAGGGTAAGGGCTTGGGTTGGGGTTAGGTTTAGGGTTAGGGTTAGGGTTGGTTTAGGGTTAGGGTTAGTTTTAGGGTTAGGGTTTAGGGTTTAGGGTTAGCATTAAGGGTAGGGGTAGGGTTAGGCATAAGGATAGGGTTAGGTCCAGGGCTAGTGCTAGTGCTAGGGCTAGGGATAGGGCTAAGGCTAGGGCTAAGGTTAGAGTTAGGGTTAGGGTTAGTGTTTAGGGTTAGGGTTAGTGTTAGGTTAGTGTTAATGTTAAGGTTAGTGTTAGGGTTGGGTTTAGGGTTAGGGTTAGCGTTAGGCTTAGGGTTAAGGTATGGTTAGGATTAGGTGTAGGGGTAGGGGTAAGGGTAAGGGTTTGGGTTGGGGTTAGGTTTAGGTTAGGGTTAGGGTTGGTTTAGGGTTAGGGTTAGTTTTAGGGTTAGGGTTTAGGTTTAGGGTTAGCATTAAGGGTAGGGGTAGGGTTAGGCCTAAGGATAGGGTTAGGCCCAGGGCTAGTGCTAGTGCTAGGGCTAGGGATAGGGCCAAGGCTAGGGCTAGGGTTAGAGTTAGGGTTAGGGTTAGTGTTTAGGGTTAGGGTTAGTGTTAGGGTTAGTGTTAATGTTAAGGTTAGTGGTAGGGTTGGGTTTAGGGTTAGGGTTAGGTTAGCGTTAGGCTTAGGGTTAGGGTATGGTTAGGGTTAGGTGTAGGGGTAGGGTAAGGGTAAGGATTTGGGTTGGGGTTAGGTTTAGGGTTAGGGTTAGGGTTGGTTTAGGGTTAGGGTTAGTTTTAGGGTTAGGGTTTAGGGTTTAGTTTTAGCATTAAGGGTAGGGGTAGGGTTAGGCCTAAGGATAGGGTGAGGCCCAGGGCTAGTGCTAGTGTTAGGGCTAGGGATAGGGCTAAGACTAGGGCTAGGGTTAGAGTTAGGGTTAGGGTTTAGGGTTAGGGTTAGGGTTAGCATTAGGGTTTAGGGTTGGGTTTTGGGATAGGGATAGGATTAGGGTTAGTGTTACTGTTAGGGTTAGGTTAGAAGAGGTTTAGGTTTAGGGTTAGGGCTAGAATAGGGTTAGGAGTTAGGGTTAGGTTAGGGTTAAGGCACAGGTTAGGGTTAGTTTTGGGGTTCGGCATGTGTTAGGTTTAGGGTTAGGATTAGTGTTTAAGGTTAGGGTTAGGGTAGGGGGTTTAGGGATATGGTTAGGGTTAGGGTTAGGTGTTAGGGGGTAAGGGCATGAGTTGGAGTTAGGGTTAGGGTTAAGATTGGGTTAGGGTTAGTGTTAGGGTTAGGGTTAGGGTAGAGTTAGGTTTTTGTTTAGGGGTTAGATTAGGGTTTAGGGTTAGTGTTAGGGATAGGGTTAGTGTTAGTGTTAGAGTTAGTGTTAGGATTGGGGTTATGGTTAGGTTTAGGGTTAGGTTTAGGGGTAGAGTTAGGGATAGGGTTAGTATTAAGGTTAGCGTTAGGGTTTGGGTTAGGGTTTGGTAAGGGTTAGGGTTAGGAGTAGGGGTAAGGTCAGGGGTATGGGTTGGGGTTAGGGTTAGGGTTTGAGTTAGGGTTGGGTTAGGGTTAGGCTTTTTTAGGGTTAGGATTTAGGGTTTAGGGTTAAGGTTAAGGGTAGGGGTAGGGTTAGGCCCAAGGATAGGCTTAGGCCTAGGGCTAATGTTAGCGCTATGGCTAGGGCAAGGTAGGGTCAGGGTTAGGGTTAGGGTTTAGGGTTAGGGTTAGGGTTTAGGGTAAAGGTTAGTGATAGGGTTAGTGTTAGTGTTAGGATTAGTGTTAGGGTTGGGGTTAGGCTTAGCATTAGGATTAGGTTTAGGGTAAGTGTTAGGGTTAGAGTTAGTGTTAGGGTTAGCGTTAGTGTTAGGATTAGGGTTTGGTTAGGGTTAGGGTAGCTGTAGGGGTAAGTGTAGGCTTATGGGTTGCGGATTTGGGTTAGGTTTTTTGGGTTGGGTTAGGGTTAGTTTTTAGGGTTAGAGTTTAGGGTTTAGGGTTAGGGTTAAGGTTAGGGGTAGGGTTAGACCTAAAGATAGGGTTAGGCCTATGGCGAATGCTAGGGGTAGGGCTAGGGTTAGACTAGGTTAGGTTAGGTTAGATTTTAGAGTTAGGGTTAGGGTTAGGTTTAGTGTGAGTGTTAGGGTTGCTGTTAGGTTTACGGTTAGGGTTATGTTTTGGTTTAGGATAGGTTTAGGTTTAGGTTTGGGGTTGGGATTAGGGATAGGATTAGGGTTAGCGTTACTGTTAGGATTACGGTTAGAAGAGGTTTAGGTTTAGGGTTATGGTTAGAATAGGGTTTGCGTTAGGGTTAGATTATAGTTAGGATATGGTTAGGGTTAGGGTTGGGGTTGGGGTTAGGGTTAGAGTTAGGGTTAGGGGTTAGGGTTAGGTTTAGTGTTAGGTTTGCATTATGGTTACAGTTAGGGTTACTGTTTAGGGTTAGTGTTAGGGTTAGGGATTAGGGTTAGGGTTAGGGTTAGGGTTTAGGGGTTGGGTAGAGTTGTTTAGGGTTAAGGTTTAAGGTTTATGGTTATGGTATGGTTAGGGCTTATGGTTAGGGTTTGGCTCAGTGTTAGGGTTAGGGGTTAGGGGTAGGGGTAGGGTTAGGGGTAGTTAAGGTTAGGGTTGGGTTAGGGTTAGGGTTACGGTTAGGGTTCAGGGTATAGGGACAGGGTTAGGGTTATTGTTAGGCCTAGGGAGAAGGTAAGGATTAGGGTTAGGTTTAGAGTTGGGTTAGGTTTAGGGTTAAGGTTTAAGGTTTAGGATTAGGGTTAGGGGTAGGGGTATGGGTAGAGGTATCTTTGGGGTTTGGGTTAGGATTAGGATTGGGTTAAGGTTAGTGAAAGGGTTAGAATTTAGCCCTAGCATTAACCCTATCCCTAACCCTAACCTCAATCCATAACCCTACATTTAACACTAACCCTAACACTTTCCCAAAGCCCTGATCTCTAACCCTCAATCTGACCCTAAACACTAACCGTAACCCTAACCCTAACACTAACCATAACCCTAACCGTAACCCCTAACCCTAACTCAAAACCTAACACTGAACCCTAAAACTAAACCTAACCCTAACTCTAACTGTAACCATAACCCTAATCCTAACTCTAACCCCTAAACCTAACTGTAACCCTAACCCTAACCCTAACCCTAACACTAAACCTAACCCTAACACTAACACCAAAACCTCACCCTAACCCTAACCACAAACCCCTAACACTAACACTAACCCTAACCCTAACAAAACCCTAACTCTAACCCTAACCTTAACCCTAACCATAACCCTAACCCTAACCCTAAAACCTAAACCCTAACCCTAACCCTAACCCTAACCCCTACCCCAACCCCAACCCTAACCCTCACCCCAACCCCAAAACCTAACCCCCAACCCCAAACCCAACCCCAATCCTAACCCAATCCCAACCCTAACCCCAACCCCAACCCTAACTCTAAACCCTAACCATAGCCCTAACCCTAACCCTAACGCTTACCATAAAGCTAAACCTAACCCTAAACACTGACCCTGACTCTGACCTCGACCCCTGACACTGACCCTGACCCTAACCTTAACCCTAATCCTAACCCTAACCTAACCCCTAACGCTAACCCTAACCCTAATCCTAACCCTAACGCTAACCCTAATGCTAAACTTAACCCTAAACCCTGATCCTGACTCTGACCCTGACCCTGACCATGACCCTGACACTAACCCTAACCCTAACCCTAAACCCAAACCTAACCCTAACCCCAACCCCAACCCTAACCCCAGCCGCAAACCCAACCCCCAATCCTAACCCCAATCCCAACCCTAACGCCAACCCCAACCCTAACCCCAACCAACCCTAACCCTAAACCCTAACCATAGCCCTAACCCTAACCCTAACGCTAACCATAATGCTAAACCTAACCCTAAACCCTGACCCTGACTCTTACCCTGACTCTGACACTGACCCTGACCCTAACCGTAACCCTAATCCTAACCCTAACTCTAACCCCTAACGCTAACCCTAACCCTAATCCTAACCCTAACGCTAACCATAATGCTAAACTTAACCCTAATCCCTGACCCTGACTCTGACCCTGACCCTGACCCTGACCCTGACACTAACCCTAACCCTAACCCTAACCCTAACCCCTTACGCTAACCCAACCCTAACCCTAAACCTAATGCTAACCCTAATGCTAAACCTAGCCATAAACCCTGACCCTGATCCTGACCCTGACCCTGACCTGACCCTCACCCTAACCCTAACCCTAACCCTATACCCTAACCCTAACCCTAACACTAACCCGAAACCCTAACCCTAACCCTAACCCTAATCCTAACCCTACCCCTACACTTACACCTAACCCTAACCCAACCCTAACCCTAACAATAACCCTAACCCTAGCCCTAGCCCTTACCCTAACCTTAACCCTAATCCTAAACCTTATCCTAACCCTAAACCCTAACCCTAACCCCAACCCTAACGCCTAACCCAAACCCTAAGAGTAACACTAACCCTAACCCTAACACTAAACTAAACCTAACCCTAACCCTAATATTAACCCTAACACTAACCCTAACCCTAGCCCTAACCCTATCTCCTAGCCCCAACCCAAAGCCTAACACTAACCCTAATTCTAACCCTAACAAAAAAACCTAACCCAACCATAGCACTAACCTTAACATTGACCCCAACCCATCCCCTTACCACTACCCCCTAACCTAATACTAACCCTAACTCCTAACCCTAACCCCTAACCCTAACCTAACCCCTAACCCAACCCTAACTCTAACCCTAACCCTAGTCCTAGCCCTTACCATAACCTTAACCCTAACCCTAAACCTAATCCTAACCCTAAACCTTAACCCTAACCCTAACTCAAATCCTAAGAGTAAAACTAACCCTAACCCTAACCCTAAACCTAACCCTAACCCTAACCCCTAAACCTAACCCTAACCCCTAAACCTAACACCAACCCTAACCCTAATCCTAACCCCAACCCTAACGCTAACCCCAACCCCAACCCTAACCCTAACACCAACCCCAATCCCAACCCTAACCCCGAACACAACCCTAACCCACATCCCAGCCCTAACCCTAACGCTAACTCTGACACTAACCCTAACCCCTAAACCTAACCCTAACCCTAACTCTAACGCTAAACCGAACACTAACACTAACCCTAACGCTAACCGTAACCCTAAACCCTAACTCTGACCCTGAACCTGACCCCTGACCCTAACTCTAACCCTAACCCTAAGACTAACACTAACCCTAACCCTAACCCCAAACCCTAACACTAACCCTAACCCTAGCCCATAACCCTAACCTAATCCTAACCCCGAACCCTAACCCTAACCCTAACCCTACCCCTAACCCTAACCCTAAACTTAACCCTAACCCTAACCCAAACCCTAAACCAAACCCTAATCCTCACCCTAACCCTAACCCCTAAACCCTAATCCTAACCCTAACACCCCACCCTAACCCTAACCCTAACGTTAAGCCTAACCCCAACCCTAACACTAACCCTAACCCTAAAACTCTTCTAACCCTAAACCTAAGAGTAACGCTAACCCTAACCCTAAACCTTACCCTAACCCCAACCCTAACCCCTAACCCTAACTCTAACCCTAACCCTAAGCCATACCCTTCCCCTAACCCCCCGTAACCATAATCCCTAGCCCTAACCATAACCCTTGACTTACTGTATTCCTAGCACTAACCCTAACACAAACCCTAAACGTAAACCTAACCCTAACCCTAAACTAACCCTAACCCTAAATCATGAATGCTAACCCTAACCCTAATTCCCTAATCATAACTTTAACACTATTCTAACCGTAACCCTAAATTTAAACCTTTTCTAACCCTAACCCTAAGAATAAAGCTAACCATAACATTAACCATAACTCTAACTTAACCCTAAACCCTATACCCTAAACCTAACCTTAACCCAACTCTAACCCTAACCCTATCCATAACCCCAAGCCATACCCTTCCCCTACACCTACCCGTAACCCTAACCCCAAACCCTAAACCCTAACCTTAGACCTAACCCTATCCCTAGCCCTAACCCTACCCCAATACTAACCCTAACCCTAACCCATCCATAACACTAACCCCAACCTTAGCCCTAACCCTATCCTAACCCTAACCCTAACCCTAACATAACCCTAATCCTAAATCCTAAACGCTAACCGTAACCCTAGTACCCTAAACCTAACCCTATTCTAACCCTAACCCTAAACCTAAACTTTTTCTAACCCTAACCCTAACAGCATAGCTAACCATAACCCTAACCCTAACCCAAACCCCAACTCTAACCCTAACCCTACCCTAAACTTAACCCTAACCCTATTCTAACCCTAACCTTAAATCTAAACTTCTTCTAACCCTAACCCTAACAGTAACACTAACCCTAACCCTAACCCTAACCACAACCACAACCCTAACCCTTAAACATACCCTAACCTAAACCTAACCTTAACCCTAACACTAACCCTAACCCTAACACTAAATCTAACACTAACCTTAACCCCTAACCCTAACCCCTAATGCTAACTCTAACCCTAAAGCCCAACCCTAACACTAACCCTAACCCTAAACTCTACACCCTAACCCTAACCATCACCCTAACCTTAACCTAACCCTAAATCCTAAACTTAAACCTAACCCTAACCCTAAACCCTGTCCCTAGCACTTACCTTATCCCTAAACTCTACACCCTAACCCTAAACATAACCCTGATCCAACCATAACCGCAACCCTAACACCAACCACAAGTCCTAACCCTAAGCCTAAACTTAACCCTAACCTTGACCCCTAACCCTAGCCCTAGCACTATCCCTTGCTCTAACCCTATCCCTAGCCCTAACCCTAACCCAAACCTAATCCTAACCCTAACCCTAACCCCTAGCCATACCCCTTCCACTACCTCTACCCCTACTTCTACACATAACCCTAACCCCTAACCTTAAACCTAACACTCAGCCCTAAACCTATCTCTAACCCCTAACCCCTAACACTAACTCTAACCCTAAGCCTAAACCCCAAAACCCAACATTAAAGCTGACCTTAACCCCAAACCATAACCCTAACCCTAAATCCTAAACGTAAACCCAACCCTAACCCTAAACACTAACCATAACCCTAATCCTAAACACTAACCCCTAACCCTAACCTTAGCCCTAGCCTTAGCTCCTAGCCCCAGCACTAGCCCTTGTCCTAACACTAGACCTAGCCCTATCCATAACCATAACCATAACCCTAAACCCTAAACCGTAACCCTAACCCTAAGCCCTATACCCTAACCTTAACCCCTAACGCAAACGCTAACCAAACCCTATCCCTAACACTAACCCTACACTCAAACCGTACCCCTACCCCTTACCCTACCCTTAATCCTAACCCTAACACAACCCTAACCATAACCATAACCCTAACCCTCTCCCTAAACCCTAAACCCTAACCCTAGCCGTAACTCCAAACCCTTTCCCTAACCCTAATGCTAACACAACTCTAACCCTAACCTTAAACCTAACTGTAATGACCAATACTAACACTAACCCTAATCCTAACTCTAAACCCTATCCCTAACCGTAACCTTATTCTAAATGTAACCCTAAACCTAAACCTCTTCTAACCCTTACCCTAACAGTAACGCTAAACCTAAACTTAACCCTAACCCCAAACACAAGCCTAAACCTAACCCAACCCAAACCATAACCCTAACAGTAACCCTAACCCCTAAACTCTATTCCTCACCCTAACCCTTAACCCTAACCATAACCGTACCCCCTAACCATAACCGTAACCCTAACACTAACCCTAACTCCTAATCCTACAGAGTAATCCTAACCTCCCTACCTACCCTAAACCTAACCAACCCTAAAGCTAACCCTGCCCTATCCCTAACCCTAACCCTAACGCTAACCCTTACCCGAACCCCTAGCCCTAGCCCCAGAACTAGCCCTTGCGCTAACCTAGCCATAGCCCTAACCCTAAACCTAATCATAACCCTAACCCCAACCCCAACCCCTAACCGTAACACTACCCTAAACCTAAACTTAACCCTAACCCTAACCTAACACTAGCCCTAGCCCTACCCCTTGCCGTAACCCTATCCCTAGCCCTAAAACCTAAACCTAACCATAACTATAAACCCTAAACCCTAACCTTAATGCTAACACTAACACTAACCCAACCCAACACTAACCCTAACCCTAACCCCAACCCATACCCCTTCCCCTACCCCTACCCATAATCTTAACCCCTAACCCTAACCCGAACTCCTAACGCTAAACCTAACCCTAAATCTAAACCTCTTCTTACCCTAACCTAACAGTAACGCTAACCTAACCCTAACCTCAACCTTAACTCCAACCCCAACCCTAACCCTAACACTAACCTAACCCCAAACCCAACCTAAACCTAACCCTCAACTCTAGCCCTAGCCCTAGTCCTAGCTCTAATCCTAACCCTAACCCTAACCCTAAACCCTAATCCTAACTTTTACCCTAGCCCTAGCCCTAGCCCTAATCTGAGCACTAGCCCTAGCACTAACCCTATCCCTAGCCTTAATCCTATCCCTAACCCTAACCCAACCAACCAAAGATTACCCTTTAACCCAAACCCAAACCCCTACCCCTACCGCTGCCCCAACCCCCTAACACTAACCTAACCCTAACTCTAATATTAGCACTAGCACTAGCCATAGCCCCTAACCCTATCCCTATCCCCTAACCATAACCCTAACCATAAACCCTAGAACCCAAACCCTAACCCTAACCCTAACCCAAACCTAAACCTAACCTAACCCCAAGCCATGCATCTTTCCCTACTCCTACCCCTAACCCTACCCGTAATCCTAATCCCTAATCCTAACCCTAACCCTAGCCCCAACCCTATCCCTAGCCCTAACCTAACTCTAAACCTAATCCCAAAACCTAAAACCTAACACTAACCCCTAACCCTACCCCTAAATATACACTAACCCTAAATCCTAAACCTAAACCTAATACTAACCCTAAACACTAACCTTAAACTTAGCCCTAGCCATAGCCCTAGCCCTAGCACTAGCCCTTGCCCTAAAACTAACCTTAGCCCTAACCCTAACCTAAAACATGAACCCTAACCCTAACCCTAAACTTGCCCTAACCCTAAACCTAACACTAACACTAACACTAACCCTAATCCTAAACCTAACCCTAACCCAACCCTAACCCTAACCCTAACACTAACCTCCACCCTAATCCTACCCTTACCCCTAACCCCAACCTCAACCCTAGTCCTAGTCCTTTCCCTAGAAATAGCCCTAGCTTTAAACCCTAGCCCTAGCACTAGCCCCAAACCTAACCTAACCCTAACCCAATCCTAACCCTAACCCTAACACTACCCTCAACCCCTAATCCTACTGCTACCCCTACCCCTAACCCTAAACCTAACCCCCAACTCTAACCATAACCTAACCCACCTAACCCTAACCCTAAATCTAAACCTCTTCTAACCCTAAGCCTAACAGTAAGGCTAACCCTAACCGTTACCCTAGCCCCAACCCCAACCCTAACCCTAAACATACCCTAACCCTAAACCTAACCCAAACCCTAACACTAAGCCCAACCCTAACCCCAACAATAACACTAACACTAACCCTAAACTTAACCCCAAATCTAAAACTAACTTTAACCCTAAACCTAACCCTAACCCCTAACGCTAACCCTAACCCTATACCTTAAACCCTAACCTTAACCCTAACCCAAACACTAACCCAACCCTATCCCCAACACTAACCCTACACCCAAACCGTATCAATACCCCTTACCTTACCCATAATACTAAGCCTAAGACAACCCTAACCATAAACCTAACCCTATCCCTAAACCCTAAACCCTTACCCTAACCCTAACTCTAAACACTTACCCTAACACTAATGCTAACACAACCCTAACCCTAATGCTAATCCTAACTGTAACGATCAATACTAACACCAACCCTAGTCCTAACTCTAAACCCTAGCCCTAACCGTAACCTTATTCTAAACCTAACCCTAAACCTAAACCTCTTCTAACCCTACCCTAACAGTAATGCTAACCCTAAACTAAAACCTCAACCTCAACCACAACCCCTAAACCTAACCCAACCCAAACCATAACCCTAACACTAACCCTATCCCTAAACTCTATTCTCAACCTAATCCTAACCCCTAACCCTAACCATAACCATAACCGTAACCGTAACCCTAACCCTAACTCCTAACCCTAAGAATAACCCTAACCCTAACCCTAATCCTACCCCTAACCCTAAACAGTAACTCTAAACCCCTAACCCTAAAGCTAACCCTGCCCTAACCCTAACCCTAACCCTATACCTAATGCTAACCTCACCTGAACCCTAGCCCTAGCCATAGCCCTAGCCCTAGCACTAGCCTTAGCCCTATCCCTAGCCATAGCCCCAAACCCAAAGCCTAAGCCTAACCCTAACCCTAACCCTTACCCTTACCTAACCCCAGCCTGCCTAGCCGGCCTAGCCCTAGCACTAGCCTAGCTCCCAACCCTAGCCATAGCCCTAACCCTAAGCCTAAGCTAACCCTAACCCCAACCCCCACCCTAATCCTAACCCCACCCTAAACCTAAACTTAACCTAACCCTAACCCAAACCCTAACCTTAGCCCTAGCCCTACTCCTAACCCTAACCCTATCTCTACCCTAAACTTAAACCTAAGCATAACAATACACCTAAACCCCAACCTTAATGCTAACCCTAAGCTAACACAACCCTAAGCCTAACCCTAACCTACAACCCTTACCCTAACCCTAGCCCTAGCCGTAGCCTAGCCCTAGCACTAGCCCTTGCCCTAAAACTAACCCTAGCACTTACCCTAACCCTAAACCATAAATCCTAGTCCTAACTAACCCTAACCTAACCTAAAACTAGCCCTAACCTAAGCCTAACACTAACCTAACACTAACCTCAACCCCAAACCTAACCCTAACCCAACACTAACCCTAACCCTAACACTAACCTCAACCCCTTATCCTACCCTTACCCCTAACCCTAACCCTAACTCCAACCCTAGTCCTAGCCCTAGCCCTAGACATAGCCCTAGCTTTAAACCCCAGTCCCAGCACTAGCCCCAACCTAACCCTAACCTTAACCCTAACCCAACCCTAACACTAACTTCAACCCCTAATCCTACCCCTACCCCTACCCCTAACCCCAACTCTAACCCTTACCCTCCTAACCCTAACCCTAACCCTATTCTAACCTAACTCTAAATCTAAACCTTTCTAACCCTAACCCTAACAGTAAAGCTAACCCTAACCCATCCCCTAGCCCCAAACCAAACCCTAACCATGAACCTACCCCAACCCTAAACCTAACTCTAACCCTAAAACTAACCCCAACCCTAACCCTTACACTAACACAAACCCTAAACCTAAACCTAAATCTAAACTAATCTTAACCCTAACCGTAATCAATAACACTAACCCTAACCTCAAAGCTTAACCCTACCCTAAACACTAACCCCAACCCTAAACTTTCCCTAGCCGTAGCCCTAGCCCCAAACTATCCCTTGCCCTAAACCCAGCCCTATCCCTAACCCTAACCCTACCCCAACCCTAAACCTAACCCAACCCTTACACTAACACTACCACTAACCCTAACCTTAACCCTAAATCTAAAACTAACCTTAACCCTAACCCTAAGCCTAATCCCTAACGCTAACCCTAACCCTAATCGTAACACTAACTCTAACCCTAACCCTAAACTCTATACCCTAACCCTAACCCTAACCTTAAATCCTAAACCTAAACCTAACCCTAACCCTAAACCGTAACCCCTAACACTAACCTTAACCCTAAACTCTACAACCTAACCCTAACCCTAATCCTGAATCCAACCATAATCCTAACACCAAACCTAACCAGGAAGTCCTAACCGTATCCTCTACTTACCCCTAACCTAACCCTAGCTCTAGCACTATCTATAGCTCTAACCC